>KZ071678.1:191399-209372 GCA_002091845.1 Anopheles cracens | reverse complement strand
TCAAACAATCAAACAATTTGCTACTCGCGATGCAATACATCGTAATCAAAATATGTTCTGTAAATATCGCTACTGAGATAGAGCAGAGAGACAAAGTAAGTAGAGAGTAGAAGCTGAAGATAGTCACATAGCTTACTATCATATCGTCTCTAATACGTCGCTTGTATGTATGAATCCTATCATAATCATACGTCTATTTGATTCCTGCGCACATCAATGTTTTTTTTTCCAATGTTTGCGTCTCCTTATTTTGCAATTCGTTGCCTACACATTTTGCATCGGATAATGTTATGCAAGACAAATTGAAAAGTAAATTACAAAGTCACAAACCATTACCAAAAAATATTGTAACAAATTATCATCACGCGCGCGCGCGCTCGAGTGGAATCGTTGGCGTAAGAACGACTGAGGAAAATTGTTTTTTGTTTGTTTCGTTTTTTTTGATAAGGTGTATTTATTGCAAATTACAATTACAAAACGTTGGTAACGAGTATCTAATCGACTGAGCATATTACGGCAAGGAAATCGAAGGTTTAAGTAAGAGAAGCTAAAATGAGAGGAAAACCGGTGGATAGAGATTAAATGTATCAAAAGTAGTCCCTTCGGAAGGAAAGGCTTGCATGAGCGTAAATGTAAAGTTTCCTTTTTAAAAGTAGACCGCAGACACTGTTATGAATATGGAGGCTGTCTTTGCGGGAATCAGCTGCGATTCCGTCGTTTCCTGTTAGACGTTCGTGTTGTGTTTTCCCGCTTCATTTTCTATCGGTAGTAATTGTTGATTGTTTGTACTTGTCATCGTACATCTGTGGTTGCGGTACCAAGTTTTAATAGCTAGCTAATATATTAAAGGGGTTCTGTTAAGCACGAGCTGTGTGTTATGAAGCAAATATCATTCACGCCATATTTTTGTATTTCGTTCGACAAACCTGTAGTTCCTTGAAATGGAAGGACCTATTCCTTCAAAGCGCTGTTGTTAACACGGTTTATACACTATCTGAATTTTTCTGCTGATTGCAAAGGCTACAATGAGTTTAACATTCAACAAAACACCTTGAACGCTGAAACAGATTCGATTACTTCGGTCTCTCAATAATGTAAAAAAAATCCTTTCCCCGTTTTAAAAGAGCAACAAAATACATCACTTCTGACACGCAACACCTTTAAGGATATAACAGATCCCGTAGAGTATCATGTAAAATCAACCATAACCGAGCATAGTTTGAGCAGGTCATCGTTCATGTTTATGATTAGTATTAATACACGTCCATTATACTTCACATTCCTTCTGCACTGCAATCAAAATCAATACAACAGACATACAGAACCAATGTTCTAATTGTTGCGTACCTTTAAGAGAAAAAGGGAGAAATAGGTACTAAACCCGCTGGCAAGCTTTATTTAGCATTATTCGGCAGAAGAATCGTTAGTGTTGCGATAATAAAGCGTTTTGCGATGCAGATTGCATACTTTCAGTCGAAGTACGCAATCTACATCACAAAACGCTTCACCGATGAAACCCCGTTCGAGTGAATCCTAAATCACGGCGGAAAATATTTGTTAAAACTGACAATCTTCGCGTGCATTAAGCGTTAATAATGTGGATTTTTGCGCCAATGTTGGGTTGAATCAGTCAGAAAGTATGCAAATAACACCAGAACAGCTTTATTAACGTAATGCAAACGCTTAACTTGTCCAGTGTAAATAAAGTTAGCCGTGTGGGTTGAGACTGGAGAAATGAAGCGTTAATGAAGCGTTTGTCGTACAAATTGCTGGCTATTGGGGCGATTAAGCAAATTTACTTCAAACAGTAGGCAATGGGGATCTACACAAACGCTTCATTGCCGCTTTGTTGGTAGATTGGAAGGCCGCTGTGGGATTAATTGCAAGGGCTAGTTTTTGTTCAGCGGCTGGGATGCACGAGCTATTACTGTGCCATTTGTTTTCCGTTGTAGCGATGCTTCTTTTTAAGATAAGCGTTAAGGGTACCCATTAACTATCCATTAGCCATTTTGCGTTCCGTTTCGATTTAGATCCGCTGGAGGCATAATATTTATCCTAATACATGTATGTGTATGTATGTGTGTCTCGTAGAGATAAGCTTTGAAGGTGGGAATGTAAGCAAAAAAAAATATATAAGTTTTTTGTGAGGAAATTATTTCCATTTAATGTATTGCAATTGTCATAGATGCTGCCGGTATAACTTGCAGCAACGTACACAAGCGTGACAAGTATATGATTATCTGTTGTTTAGTTTTATGCACACCTTGCCGCACGCAGTAGTAGGTGGATCAAGTTGGAACGCGATGATCATACGTTTAAGATATCGTCAAGCACTAGACGAATCACGATAAAAACAGTACAATTTAATGTTGTAAAATTCCCCTTTCCCGATATGGGAGGGACCGATCAATGATACACCTATGGCATACTACCTGTGTTACATCCTAAGAATCTGAGTATGAGCTAATCGCTAACTTTGCACTCCGAAGATAGGCTCTGCTTGTTCGACATAAGTAGAACAATATGATCCAATCACACATTGCCCGTAAATACACACACCCTTGGTAACAATAGATTGCTATCCATAGGATAAATAGAGGCTAGTTCTTGTTTGTTTCATGTTGTAGCACTCTGGTTAAAAGATATTACAAAAAAGTGAACTTATAGATGTTGAGCTGGGAAGTTGATAATTTTTACACTAAATTATCTTTTTTGTACAAAAAAAAACTAAAATTTGCGTTTCTTTATCGCAAACACTTGCATCCGCTGGTATTTTGGGTTGGTTATTCATCATCATGTTCGCTACATGTTCCTCAATTGGTTTTGTCTCTGCAAAAAAAAACGTAGTTTCGTTTCGATTTGCGGCAATAAGCGAAGGAGGTTTTCTCAAGTTTTGCTTCGGTTTTGCTTCTGGAATCAAGTTTTAACGCTCGTTTTTTGCCTGTAGAAGGACTGTGATGGAGACGATCGATAGTGAAAAGCATTATATAGAAAGTGATTGTATGCCGACGACGGCGAACGTCATGCCGGAAAGGTAGTTGAACGTGTCGCCCACGAACACCTGGGAAGGATACCTGGAGAGCGGAAACAGAGCAGAGAAACGGTTAATTCAAACGTGAGTTGAACCACGGAGAAAAGCCCTGCGATTGCGCGAAAATGGTAGCGATGACAACTGCCTGGAGAATCATAGCAACCCGCGCTGTGGCAGGGCAAGAATTGCTACGGTTTCGCCTTTGATGTGAATATTTTCTTTTAGGGAAAATATTGTGCTAAACAATTCGGTTTTTGTTTTTGTAAAACGTACATTCAACATAATGTGCATAATTTTCGGAGGATAGCGCCGCGACTCCTCTGGCAACACTTCTGTCAACTTTCTAAACATTCCCCGCGCTCCGCCACACAACGTTCCCTGCCCTCGCTGCTACCCATGACTCACTTTTGTTGCATTTTTGCGATGCAAAACGGGTTGGGTTCTCGGTGCATAGAAGTGCAAAAACGCTCGTCCGTTCGCCAGGGCCAACCAGGGTAAGCTGTGCACTCTTCCGGATAGTGCTAGAGAGTATACCGCGGGTGTTAGCTAGCAGCACAGTTGGAAAGAAACTCCGTGTGCATGTGCGATGCATCACCCCGCAAGCGGACAGTGCTCGGTACGGCATGAAGAAGCAGAAGTGCAAGTGTGCTAAGACAGCTCTCCAGACGGGACGAAAAATGTGAATAGCAACAGCAGCAGCAGCAGCAAACCGAGTGACGCAAGGACGAATCGCAAGAAACGCACCCACACGCGGTTTCCGTAGCAATTTCGCAGACAGCCACCATCTGAGCAGGAGTTGCGGCAAATGTGAAACGAACGACAGTGCACGCAGTGTCCCTTCCAGCTAGTGGCGAACCCCGTATCTTTGTCGGGCACAGACGAGAGTCACGCGTTTCCAGGGAACGGTCGGATCCCCTGCGGGTGGGAGAGGGGCGGTGCGCAAGCGGTTATCTCCCGAATGTCTCCCGGTGGCAAACGGAAGCGTGGCTGACGTTGAGCAGATCGTTGGCCGGATCGTGCTTTGGCATGCGGTGGCGTGGACAAGGAATCAACCGGAACAGCTGCGGCACGGAGTAGAGGAAGTTGAGCACCTGCGGTATGAAGAACAGCAGTACGGTTTTGCTGAAGTGGCCGAGTATGCCGACGACGGCGAACGTCATGCCGGAAAGGTAGTTGAACGTGTCGCCCACGAACACCTGGGAAGGATACCTGGAGAGCAGAAACAGAACAGAGAAACGGATAATTCAAACGTGAGTTGAACCACGGAGAAAAGCCCTGCGATTGCGCGAAAATGGTAGCGATGACAACTGACTGGAAAATCATAGCAACCCGCGCTGTGGCAGGGCAAGAATCGCTACGGTTTCGCTTTTGATGTGAATATTTTCTGTTAGGGAAAATATTGTGCTAAACAATTCGGTTTTTGTTTTTGTAAAACGAACATTCAACATAATGTGCATAATTTTCGGAGGATAGCGCCGCGACTCCTCTGGCAACACTTCTGTCAACTTTCTAAACATTCCCCGCGCTCCGCCACACAACCGTTCCCTGCCCTCGTTGCTACCCATGACTCACTTTTGTTGCATTTTTGCGATGCAAAACGGGTTGGGTTCTCGGTGCATAGAAGTGCAAAAACGCTCGTCCGTTCGCCAGGGCCAACCAGGGTAAGCTGTGCACTCTTCCGGATAGTGCTAGAGAGTATACCGCGGGTGTTAGCTAGCAGCACAGTTGGAAAGAAACTCCGTGTGCATGTGCGATGCATCACCCCGCAAGCGGACAGTGCTCGGTACGGCATGAAGAAGCAGAAGTGCAAGTGTGCTAAGACAGCTCTCCAGACGGGACGAAAAATGTGAATAGCAACAGCAGCAGCAGCAGCAAACCGAGTGACGCAAGGACGAATCGCAAGAAACGCACCCACACGCGGTTTCCGTAGCAATTTCGCAGACAGCCACCATCTGAGCAGGAGTTGCGGCAAATGTGAAACGAACGACAGTGCACGCAGTGTCCCTTCCAGCTAGTGGCGAACCCCGTATCTTTGTCGGGCACAGACGGTCGGATCCCCTGCGGGTGGGAGAGGGGCGGTGCGCAAGCGGTTATCTCCCGAATGTCTCCCGGTGGCAAACGGAAGCTCGACGTACGGCTGTTCCTATGGGGTCTGTTTCTGCTGCAAATTTCGCTCATCTGTCTGTTTCTGCTGTTCGGTTCGCTTGAAACGGATATACTCTACCTTTCTAGCTTTTCCATAACCACCTTGATCCGTTACTTATTCAGCCAGTAAAATCGAAGATCAAAACAGAAAAAAACAATATGAATGTTACTAAGCAATGGGTATCGGTTAGAGTTGGGAAAGCAGCTGCAAACACCACTCGAAGTAAACTAGCAAATATATTCCCGCAATAGCCCCCCCAACACGCGCGACACGTTATCAACATTCAGAAGTATATTGCAAAACTTTAAATTACACCGCCACACTCAACGGAAACTACTTTAATTAATCACACCTACGCAACAGCATGTAAAATGAAGAGAAAATAACATAAGGAAAACACACGCATTTCTCTTGCCTCAGTAATTACAGTGAATGAAACACAAAACATCTAAATGACAAAACTGAAGTGTAAGTTCGTTCTCCTCCCGTGTTAGCGAAGTAGCGAAAATTTGTGAGACAAAACAAAAGAAAAGATAACTTTGGGGGTGGAATAGAACGGGAGCGAAGCATACACAATAAACTTATATACCTTGTTTGAGAACAGAAACTCCACTAGAGGACGAAGTAGTTACCCTTTGCGTGTTCAGTAGGAAAGAAAGAAAATCATCACGGCTGACGATTGAAGAAATCGTTGCTTTATTATCGAGAAAACATGTAACATTGCTCGGAATCACGAGCAGCACTTTCGTTGTAAGCTTAGCTTTTAGTCGTCCCACACGCAAACTTTGGTGTCCTTTTTTCGAGTCACAGGCTACCCCAGCCTAGGAAGCCGCTGCATCAGTTGGCATCGTAGAAGTAGTGCGCCAGTGGGTAGCGTATCGTGAACGCAAACACCGCACAGCCCAGCTGAAACACCATCAACAACCGATTCAACCGATCCTCCCGGATCGGCCCGGTCAGCAGGATGCAGAAGTTGATGATGGTGAAGTTGTTGCACGTTACCGTCCGCCCGTCGCGGTGCGTCTCGCACCGAATGAGCCGCAGATGGCGGAAGATGTGGTAGCACAGGCGCCCCAGTACGTTCAGCTCGTCCACGCGGAACTGCGTGTGGCTGACGTTGAGCAGATCGGTGGCCGGATCGTGCTTTGGCATGCGGTGGCGTGGACAAGGAATCAACCGGAACAGCTGCGGCACGGAGTAGAGGAAGTTGAGCACCTGCGGTATGAAGAACAGCAGTACGGTTTTGCTGAAGTGGCCGAGTATGCCGACGACGGCGAACGTCATGCCGGAAAGGTAGTTGAACGTGTCGCCCACGAACACCTGGGAAGGATACCTGGAGAGCACCACCTTGATCCGTTACTTATTCAGCCAGTAAAATCGAAGATCAAAACAGAAAAAAACAATATGAATGTTACTAAGCAATGGGTATCGGTTAGAGTTGGGAAAGCAGCTGCAAACACCACTCGAAGTAAACTAGCAAATATATTCCCGCAATAGCCCCCCCAACACGCGCGACACGTTATCAACATTCAGAAGTATATTGCAAAACTTTAAATTACACCGCCACACTCAACGGAAACTACTTTAATTAATCACACCTACGCAACAGCATGTAAAATGAAGAGAAAATAACATAAGGAAAACACACGCATTTCTCTTGCCTCAGTAATTACAGTGAATGAAACACAAAACATCTAAATGACAAAACTGAAGTGTAAGTTCGTTCTCCTCCCGTGTTAGCGAAGTAGCGAAAATTTGTGAGACAAAACAAAAGAAAAGATAACTTTGGGGGTGGAATAGAACGGGAGCGAAGCATACACAATAAACTTATATACCTTGTTTGAGAACAGAAACTCCACTAGAGGACGAAGTAGTTACCCTTTGCAGTTTTAACGCTCGTTTTTTGCCTGTAGAAGGACTGTGATGGAGACGATCGATAGTGAAAAGCATTATATAGAAAGTGATTGATGTATAGCCGTGCGCCGCTGTGAAGCTGAAGAATGCAAGCACCACTAAAATATGAAACATTATGTTTCAGTTACATAAAGTGTCACTGAATGAGGACGGTGGAATTACGGTCGGATCCCCTGCGGGTGGGAGAGGGGCGGTGCGCAAGCGGTTATCTCCCGAATGTCTCCCGGTGGCAAACGGAAGCTCGACGTACGGCTGTTCCTATGGGGTCTGTTTCTGCTGCAAATTTCGCTCATCTGTCTGTTTCTGCTGTTCGGTTCGCTGCTCGTCTCGACGGCAATCGATACGGACGATGCTACCGGTGGCCGTCCGCAAACAGCTGAGCAGCAGCAGCAGCAGCAACATCTCGCTGAACGTTCCGGCTGGTCTTCGCCGTTTGGCGTTCGTTTCATCTCCAACCGGACAGACGACCCACGCCAACAAGCAGCAGCAGCAGCAGCAGCAGTTGGTGCCGAGCTGAGCAATGATTTTGCGCGTGGCGAAGAAAATGATGTTGGTGGTCAGCTGTTAAAGGGCAAAGTGCTGCACCCACCGAGACATCCCAAGTATCGTCCTTGGATTCAGCGTGAGGTGCCAAAACCGGAACGAGCAGAGAAATATTTTAGGTACGTATAAAAAAAACTCCGAAAATTGAGCTGCGTTAGGTGGGTTTTTGAAAGAAAGTTTTTTGCTACGTGGTGGAAGCTACCTCGCCCTTTTTTTGTAGATTTATATTATGCACAACAATAGAAGCCAATGTCCTAGAAAATGCGTATAATGTACCTCTACAGCTAAAATAACGATGAATATTCCCCAAATTGAATTATTTGCATTTTTTTATAATTGTAAAGCATACCAAAATAAGTTAAGAAACCACCATTCTGCGTACCATCCCACGTACCACCCCTCCAGACCCCAAATCAAATTGAGTCTTAATTCAGAACCATTTATCCAATTCCCCAGCACGTACGTCGTGCCCGGTTGCACTAAATCTCAGAAGGGTTTGCACAAACATGCAAATTGCATTGTTGATGTCTCCGCCACCCATACACAAATTGGCACATTTCGTGCTCTCGAGCATGCGGCTAATGGGGCTAATATGTAGTGCACGGGGTCGATGGACACGGACACGGCACTAATTGGCTTAGAAGATTTTGAGGTAGACCGCGAGCGAGGGTGACCCAGTGCCATGAATAATGTCTTGTACTCCCGGAAGTTGAATAAAAACTCGGAAGGTAATGAAAATAGAGGCTTTTCACACTGCAACGATCGGTGTTTTTGTTAAAATTACTCCACCATTATTACATTATTATTATGAGATTGATTTTTGAAAGATAGTAAAATATATCCAAATGAAGCAAACCAATAGGAACGCGATTGATTCCAAATATAAAAGCATAGAAAATTGTGTAAATTATATAAAAATAGACGTGCTTGGAGATAGAATAGCAATAGGCAAAAAGCCGCTATATGCAAATGTGAACACTGGAATAGTTACTTCATATTCCGCTCGATTATTTCAAGTCCATAGGACTACACCTCAGAAAGTTATTCGTAACTAAAGTAACCCTACTAGCCGTCAGGCCCGGTTCTTGGTTGTCCAATAAAGGGTAGACAAACAAATCTGGGAGAGCGGAATATTTGAGGAAAATATGCAAAACACATGTTCTGATTTGACCTACACTAAATCTCGTCGGTTCGACGAAAATCTCAACTGTAGTGAAATGTTTTCAACACACCTTCTTCCCACTCCTTTCCGCAGGACAATTCCCTAGCCGCCCTCTACCTGCCCGATCCGAAGCACACCAAGGTGCTGAACGAGGAGTACGTGCAGCAGCTGATTGCGGCGGGCAAAGACCTGGAGAACGGTGAACGCACGCTCGAGCGGGTGAGCCGCCGGACGGACCGGTACTACGAGCCGGAGTACGTGCGTGCCAATTCGTGGAAGTTCGATAATATCGTGCTGAATCTGTTCGCCCGCTGGGATGATAATCTGGCGGACGACGACTACTTTAGCTAGGTTGCGTCAGAAGAGAGAGAGGGGGTTATTGGGCGCATATAGGGGTCGGTACCTGAGACACACGAGCACGATGATGATGAATCGCAATCTCTTCCATCCTTACCACTCACATCTCACATAACAAGGCCAATGAACAGCACACATCCATAATCATAATCATATAACGCAGCCAAACAAAACGAATGGAAAGCAAATCACTAATCAACTAGTCAAAATATTCGCACCGCTTAATACGAGACGAGGGGAACGGGGAATGGATCAAACTGGAGCTGGAATTTCGGGTGTCACATTTGTCGAGCGTTACGGTTTGTGTCCAGGGTGTGGACATTACAGTGTTGTTTTACTTGTAATTGGATGAAAATGGATGAAATGGAGTATAATTTGCGGTATGCTGTTGAGATTTTATCTTTTGACTATAGGTTAATACTACTCATTATTATTGTGAGTAATTTTCAGTTGAAATTGAATTAGTGATGTGCTAGAAGATTCGTTTCAAATAATGACTCTTTAGACAGTGATCAGAAGTTGCCTTTTTTCGTTTCTTTTGGGAGTTGATTATTGTTTATTTCTAATGAGGATGGTTGAAATCATTAGTCTAAATAGGAATCGGTTCACGGAATATATGGTGATCATGGCCGCATAAAGGAATGCATCTTAGTTTGAAGCTTAAAGATAACCAGCATAGAGAATGAACTAAACGAGCTGATAAACCGCCATGAACTAACCCCGGACACAAACCGTATCGCCTCGTAAATGTAACGTCAAGACTTCAGGCATCAGTATCACCATAAAAAGTCACTATTGCATAGGAAATATTTAAGGTAACCTTAATCTCAGCTGTCGTTCCGTTGACCGTCGTGTATACGAGACGATACGAATCTCCGGCAAACCGGAAATATAAGTGGAACCATCATAACCAGTGACAGTTTACGAACCCTTTTACGCATCCCAGAAAACAAGGGCTGATATCAGCATGCATATGTACGTGGAAAAGGAATCGTGCACAGTAGAACGGAGGGCAATGGACCGCTGGTCTTTTGCTTATCAGCAGATGGGCCCGAGACACACCTTTAGCTAGACACCAATTACGTAATACTACCGTTTTGATACTGTGACTGTTCGTTCTGGGAAACGCGGGGGGAACGTGAGTGGGGAACACAAATGTGATTGACTGAAGCGAACTGAATGTGTAGACTTTCTTGCAACAGGGGAAGATCTACCGGAGGGCACTAAATCATGAGAAGCTCCTAGGAACGGAGCGTAAGAGCCTCGCCGAGGAGGTGAACCTTAATGAATGAATCTGTCATTTGCGACGGTGCGTTTTTGCAAAACGAATGTACTGAATGGATAGCGACATAGACTGTGGGCGGGGGCAGCGTGCGAGTCCCGGCGCGTAATGGGAGTTTGCCGCTAGTTATTTGTTTTGTAATGTAGGTATAAATTTGCTATAATAAATTAACTTCAAATAATATTAATCCCGGCGAGCTTTGTTTGTGTGCTACGCCCGAATGCTTACCTGTTGTAACGCCACAACGCCAGCGTTGCACCGATGTAAGGCAGCATGATGTAGAGGGAAAACTCGTGCGCATCGCTATGGAGCCCGCTCAGTATCTCCGCCACGTTAAACAGCACGATCGAACCGGCAATGATAAGCGACTGGCACACCTCGAGCCCATTGATGCCGGCCAGAATGTTGATCGCGTTCGTGCAGAACACCGCCAGCATCCCCATGAACACGTAGTAAAGGGCACCAATGTCTAGCGAGTGGCCCAGCAGCGGTCGCACCAGTTTCGGAAGAATTACGGTGGTGGAATTGAAGTTGGTGTAGTACACCATCAGCAGTGGTAGTGACGCGATCGTCGGAAGGTAGAGTTTGTCGCGCCAGCGCAGATTCAACACGTCATCGGCGAACCCGAGCAGAATCATGCAACAGATCGACAGCATTGCGGCGATGAATTCTACGAACTACGAACAACGTTTGCAATGGGTTAGATTTGCAGTGTGATTCGACATTACCTGCCGTACCTTATCATGCGGAAAGTCACCCTGAATGGTGGCGGAAAAGTTCCGCAGAAACGGCACCGGGATGAAGAGAAACAGTGAAACGAGAAATATGCATCCCGTCACGACGCCGAACGCTTCCGGGCTGTAATGGAGTAGGCGATTGATTATTGCAATCTAGATTGAATTGTATCGATCAGACGTACATCTTTGGTTTCGATTTTTTGTTCATGTCAATGCCGTGCAGATTTGCGTTGATAAACATCGGCTTCATCTTCGGGATCAAACTGCGCCCGGCATAGAACGCCCCGACAGATATGGCCACATTAACGAACAGTGGCACCGGGAGCGAAACCGAGCGTCCCAGCACTGAAAACTCGAAGCAGTGAAGCGTTGACATTATCGTAAATAACTCGAACACGTATCGCACGACAAAGCTAGCAAAGATTTATGCACTGCTAAACGAAATATTTTCGAAACGCTAAACCAAAACAACGACCGTTCTCATCATTCGAGCGCACTTGTTGTTATTATTGTTGCCATCTCGAAAAAGTGCATCTTGCATTTTTGACGCGGCGGAGAAACGTCAAATCCAAGGTGTGTAAAGGAGGTGTGCGCCGTACGCAAGGTTGTTTATTCGATATTATTGAGCATTTCCCGTTTGGTATGCATTTCGCATGTCTACTACCGGCATAAAACTGTTTCGTATTAGCATTTGAAAGCACTGACACCGAAAACTAAGGACACGAAGTATTTTTCACTGGTGTAATACATACATGCAAAGTATATTCATATCATCACGACAAATATAACGAAATTTAGAAATATATGACAGTGGAACACATAACAGTGGAAACTCAAGTTTGAACGCCATAAAATGAAATTCTCTAATATACAAATAAAAATATTTCTGGCCAACTGCACTAATGCATATAAATATTATCAATTTGACTGTATTTATCGATATTTTACATTGTTCTCAGAAGTTTTCAAAATCATTCTCACCCAAGCCCGCTCTCGAATCGCCGATCAAAACGCGGTTATTTGCTTCAACCCTTAAAGTACGATGTGCGCGTGTGTTCGTGTCCGGGAAACTCCACAGTTTGCTCCCCGACGCGACCGGTTTCCACCCTTATTCGCGTCTGGTGGTGGTGGTGGTGGTTAGTTAGTGAGAAACAACCGAACCCGACTGGTGGTGGAGCACGCACGAGAAACGAATCTTCCCTCGTTGTCGAACAAAAACCCGCGGCGTGTAGCGTATCCGGCACGCGCGTAGTGCGTTGACTGAACTTCGGTCACGGTGCAAACTCGACGGATTATGATAGTGTTTTTTGTTCGATAAATCCATCGAAAGGCATATGGTGTTTGTTTATCGAACGAAGCTGTGAAGCTGTGGCGCGGGAGCTGTGTGTTCTACGAGACAACATATGGGCAAGCTTTGTGTGAGTGTGCATTGTGCCGGTTAGAAATATGAATACTGGTTGAAGTTGGAATAAAATGCAAAAGTGCGAAGTAAAATGCATTGAAACGGTGGGTTGAAAACAAAAAACAAAACGCGGCCATTGCATAGGTAATTCATGGCCAAAACATCGATAGCAGTGCACGTTTTGTTTATGATTGTGCCACCGAGCATTGAATTGATAACGAATGGTGAATATATTAAACCACGACAACACTGTTTACTTCCGGGGATGAAAAGAAACGCCTCCACGGCGTTGACATAGTAAACACAGCGCGATTAAATTTAGCCAACCGAGGCAGGTTCCAACCAATTTGACATTATTCCTGTCCGATACGTAAAGTGCGAGATACGCAAAAAGCGTTCGACGCCAGCAGGCCATGAGCGCGTGCACGTGAGTGAATAGTAGTGATTGTAGTGGTTGGCGGGAAACAAAATACCGTGTGTGCCTGTGTGTGCGCCTTCCCACTTTTCCACTGCTGTGGGGTCGCTTCCAAGCCGCCGGAAGCAAACAGCAGGCCCGGCAACAATGAGACTGAACACACCAATACAGGTATAACGCGGCCGGCGGCATCAGAAGCGCCGGCACCAGAGCTTACCAAAGACAGCCCGACAACGGCCGACAATTCGGCGGTGCTCACGGTGGGCGAAGACGGCATCGGCCGGTGCCGCTGCAACCCCCAGTGGCACGGTGCCGACTGTGGCCAGCCGGAGGTGATATGGCGTGCGTTCATCACCGCGAAGCTACCGGCACGGGGTGTCGACCAGCCGGCGAGACCGCGTTCGGTCGCACGCAACCTTTTCTACATCGTCCAGAGCACCTACATCAGCGTGGAGGTGCTCGAGATCCAGCTGATGGAGCTGGCCGACCAGGTGAGCCTGTTTGTGCTGTGCGATCGAGTGCCGCAACAACAACAGGCCTCATTCGCGCACCACCTCGACGGGACCGACTTCCTGCGGTCGCTCCGTCCGGACCGGCTGCTGCTCGTCTCGGACCCGACGTGCAGCGGACGGAGCATGTTCCGCAAGCTGCAAAAGTACACCGCCAAGGGTGCGCTCCGGGCGGACGATATCGTGCTGGTCAGCGGTACGGACGAGATACTGAACCGGAAGGCGGTAGCGTACCTGCGCTGGTACGACAACTGGCCGCAGCCGGTGCGGTTCCGTCTGAAGCACAACGTGTACGGGTTCTTCTGGCAGCAGCCGGGCGGCAACAGCACGGTGATCGGTAGTGCGGCGGTGCAGGTGAGCACACTGCGCGAAGTGTACGGTTCCGATCCGGACCGGCTGCTAGCGATCGACACGCCGGTCCTGCTGATCGGCGATCTGAACCACTTCGGTGGGTGGTACTGTCGCCGTTGCTACCAGCCCGGATCGATCGTGCAGTACTACGAGCACCGTGCGTCCGCCGCCCTCTACCTGCCCGATCCGAAGCACACCAAGGTGCTGAACGAGGAGTACGTGCAGCAGCTGATTGCGGCGGGCAAAGACCTGGAGAACGGTGAACGCACGCTCGAGCGGGTGAGCCGCCGGACGGACCGGTACTACGAGCCGGAGTACGTGCGTGCCAATTCGTGGAAGTTCGATAATATCGTGCTGAATCTGTTCGCCCGCTGGGATGATAATCTGGCGGACGACGACTACTTTAGCTAGGTTGCGTCAGAAGAGAGAGAGGGGGTTATTGGGCGCATATAGGGGTCGGTACCTGAGACACACGAGCACGATGATGATGAATCGCAATCTCTTCCATCCTTACCACTCACATCTCACATAACAAGGCCAATGAACAGCACACATCCATAATCATAATCATATAACGCAGCCAAACAAAACGAATGGAAAGCAAATCACTAATCAACTAGTCAAAATATTCGCACCGCTTAATACGAGACGAGGGGAACGGGGAATGGATCAAACTGGAGCTGGAATTTCGGGTGTCACATTTGTCGAGCGTTACGGTTTGTGTCCAGGGTGTGGACATTACAGTGTTGTTTTACTTGTAATTGGATGAAAATGGATGAAATGGAGTATAATTTGCGGTATGCTGTTGAGATTTTATCTTTTGACTATAGGTTAATACTACTCATTATTATTGTGAGTAATTTTCAGTTGAAATTGAATTAGTGATGTGCTAGAAGATTCGTTTCAAATAATGACTCTTTAGACAGTGATCAGAAGTTGCCTTTTTTCGTTTCTTTTGGGAGTTGATTATTGTTTATTTCTAATGAGGATGGTTGAAATCATTAGTCTAAATAGGAATCGGTTCACGGAATATATGGTGATCATGGCCGCATAAAGGAATGCATCTTAGTTTGAAGCTTAAAGATAACCAGCATAGAGAATGAACTAAACGAGCTGATAAACCGCCATGAACTAACCCCGGACACAAACCGTATCGCCTCGTAAATGTAACGTCAAGACTTCAGGCATCAGTATCACCATAAAAAGTCACTATTGCATAGGAAATATTTAAGGTAACCTTAATCTCAGCTGTCGTTCCGTTGACCGTCGTGTATACGAGACGATACGAATCTCCGGCAAACCGGAAATATAAGTGGAACCATCATAACCAGTGACAGTTTACGAACCCTTTTACGCATCCCAGAAAACAAGGGCTGATATCAGCATGCATATGTACGTGGAAAAGGACTCGTGCACAGTAGAACGGAGGGCAATGGACCGCTGGTCTTTTGCTTATCAGTAGATGGGCCCGAGACACACCTTTAGCTAGACACCAATTACGTAATACAACCGTTTTGATACTGTGACTGTTCGTTCTGGGAAACGCGGGGGGAACGTGAGTGGGGAACACAAATGTGATTGACTGAAGCGAACTGAATGTGTAGACTTTCTTGCAACAGGGGAAGATCGACCGGAGGGCACTAAATCATGAGAAGCTCCTAGGAACGGAGCGTAAGAGCCTCGCCAAGGAGGTGAACCTTAATGAATGAATCTGTCATTTGCGACGGTGCGTTTTTGCAAAACGAATGTACTGAATGGATAGCGACATAGACTGTGGGCGGGGGCAGCGTGCGAGTCCCGGCGCGTAATGGGAGTTTGCCGCTAGTTATTTGTTTTGTAATGTAGGTATAAATTTGCTATAATAAATTAACTTCAAATAATATTAATCCCGGCGAGCTTTGTTTGTGTGCTACGCCCGAATGCTTACCTGTTGTAACGCCACAACGCTAGCGTTGCACCGATGTAAGGCAGCATGATGTAGAGGGAAAACTCGTGCGCATCGCTATGGAGCCCGCTCAGTATCTCCGCCACGTTAAACAGCACGATCGAACCGGCAATGATAAGCGACTGGCACACCTCGAGCCCATTGATGCCGGCCAGAATGTTGATCGCGTTCGTGCAGAACACCGCCAGCATCCCCATGAACACGTAGTAAAGGGCACCGATGTCTAGCGAGTGGCCCAGCAGCGGTCGCACCAGTTTCGGCAGAATTACGGTGGTGGAATTGAAGTTGGTGTAGTACACCATCAGCAGTGGTAGTGACGCGATCGTCGGAAGGTAGAGTTTGTCGCGCCAGCGCAGATTCAACACGTCATCGGCGAACCCGAGCAGAATCATGCAACAGATCGACAGCATTGCGGCGATGAATTCTACGAACTACGAACAACGTTTGCAATGGGTTAGATTTGCAGTGTGATTCGACATTACCTGCCGTACCTTATCATGCGGAAAGTCACCCTGAATGGTGGCGGAAAAGTTCCGCAGAAACGGCACCGGGATGAAGAGAAACAGTGAAACGAGAAATATGCATCCCGTCACGACGCCGAACGCTTCCGGGCTGTAATGGAGTAGGCGATTGATTATTGCAATCTACATTGAATTGTATCGATGAGACGTACATCTTTGGTTTCGATTTTTTGTTCATGTCAATGCCGTGCAGATTTGCGTTGATAAACATCGGCTTCATCTTCGGGATCAAACTGCGCCCGGCATAGAACGCCCCGACAGATATGGCCACATTAACGAACAGTGGCACCGGGAGCGAAACCGTGCGTCCCAGCACCGAAAACTCGAAGCAGTGAAGCGTTGACATTATCGTAAATAACTCGAACACGTATCGCACGACGAAACAAGCAAAGATTTATGCACTGCTAAACGAAATATTTTCGAAACGCTAAACCAAAACAACGACCGTTCTCATCATTCGAGCGCACTTGTTGTTATTATTGTTGCCATCTCGAAAAAGTGCATCTTGCATTTTTGACGCGGCGGAGAAACGTCAAATCCAAGGTGTGTAAAGGAGGTGTGCGCCGTACGCAAGGTTGTTTATTCGATATTATTGAGCATTTCCCGTTTGGTATGCATTTCGCATGTCTACTACCGGCATAAAACTGTTTCGTATTAGCATTTGAAAGCACTGACACCGAAAACTACGTACACGAAGTATTTTTCACTGGTGTAATACATACATGAAAAGTATATTCACATCATCACGACAAATATAACGAAATTTAGAAATATATGACAGTGGAACACATAACAGTGGAAACTCAAGTTTGATTTATAACATGAAGCTTTTACCTAGCAACTTGCATATAACGAAACCTATTAAATAGAGATCAAGGTTCTACTTCTCTCTAGCAATCCACTAAATGATGCATGATCACAGCAGAAAGCACTTTTTGTTCAATCGAACGTCACACGAGCTGAAATTAAATCTTCAAAGACCCGGCGGTTCGGTTATGATAGATTGAATAATGAATGCTCGGTAATTACAGTCTATCATGCTCATTCGTTGTTCATTTTTTTTACACGTTACGACGTGATTATGCTCACAACAATCGATAAGACACTCGTCGAAGTAGTGAAAATAACGATGATAAACATTATTTCTTATTACATTTGCTTACCTTAACCATTTGAAATCATGTTATCTAGATATTTCTATTACATTTGGAGCTTTAAAAGCTCGTTAAGATGAAGTACGGCCAACTGAATGACTAAACCAGGAAAAAGGTCAAACTATAGCGCTACACGAACGCAAACTTTCAAAAGGATGACAACAAAAAGAAAATGACAAGAACGGAGGCGATGATTTAGCACCGACCAAACCACACAGACGCACAGATGAATGGAGTGAATGCACACGGCGACCTCGACCTTCCCGGCGCAAAGAAGAAACCCCGGGCTGGAACAACACCACCTAAAAGACACACATTCAACAGACGCGCGATCAAACACGTCGCGATCGTTCCAAAGTGTCCGTGTCCGTCCCGCAGCATCCCTGCGGAAGCTGCGGAACCATTTTGAGCGTGCATTGGTGTGCGTCTGCGTGTGTCTGCTTGACAATAACAAGCTCCGCTCGGGGGCAGAAAGCACCCCGGCCGATCGCGGCGCTCCAAGCA
>KZ071678.1:162893-191389 GCA_002091845.1 Anopheles cracens | reverse complement strand
TACACCGACTGGCAGGGGAATCGCAAACGACGGTTGTGCTTCATCGAGGGTACGCAGGGGAAGGCACTGGCGACTGCTTCCAAGCCGCCGGAAGCAAACAGCAGGCCCGGCAACAATGAGACTGAACACACCAATACAGGTATAACGCGGCCGGCGGCATCAGAAGCGCCGGCACCAGAGCTTACCAAAGACAGCCCGACAACGGCCGACAATTCGGCGGTGCTCACGGTGGGCGAAGACGGCATCGGCCGGTGCCGCTGCAACCCCCAGTGGCACGGTGCCGACTGTGGCCAGCCGGAGGTGATATGGCGTGCGTTCATCACCGCGAAGCTACCGGCACGGGGTGTCGACCAGCCGGCGAGACCGCGTTCGGTCGCACGCAACCTTTTCTACATCGTCCAGAGCACCTACATCAGCGTGGAGGTGCTCGAGATCCAGCTGATGGAGCTGGCCGACCAGGTGAGCCTGTTTGTGCTGTGCGATCGAGTGCCGCAACAACAACAGGCCTCATTCGCGCACCACCTCGACGGGACCGACTTCCTGCGGTCGCTCCGTCCGGACCGGCTGCTGCTCGTCTCGGACCCGACGTGCAGCGGACGGAGCATGTTCCGCAAGCTGCAAAAGTACACCGCCAAGGGTGCGCTCCGGGCGGACGATATCGTGCTGGTCAGCGGTACGGACGAGATACTGAACCGGAAGGCGGTAGCGTACCTGCGCTGGTACGACAACTGGCCGCAGCCGGTGCGGTTCCGTCTGAAGCACAACGTGTACGGCTTCTTCTGGCAGCAGCCGGGCGGCAACAGCACGGTGATCGGTAGTGCGGCGGTGCAGGTGAGCACGCTGCGCGAAGTGTACGGTTCCGATCCGGACCGGCTGCTAGCGATCGACACGCCGGTCCTGCTGATCGGTGATCTGAACCACTTCGGTGGGTGGTACTGTCGCCGTTGCTACCAGCCCGGATCGATCGTGCAGTACTACGAGCACCGTGCGTCGGCCGCCCTCTACCTGCCCGATCCGAAGCACACCAAGGTGCTGAACGAGGAGTACGTGCAGCAGCTGATTGCGGCGGGCAAAGACCTGGAGAACGGTGAACGCACGCTCGAGCGGGTGAGCCGCCGGACGGACCGGTACTACGAGCCGGAGTACGTGCGTGCCAATTCGTGGAAGTTCGATAATATCGTGCTGAATCTGTTCGCCCGCTGGGATGATAATCTGGCGGACGACGACTACTTTAGCTAGGTTGCGTCAGAAGAGAGAGAGGGGGTTATTGGGCGCATATAGGGGTCGGTACCTGAGACACACGAGCACGATGATGATGAATCGCAATCTCTTCCATCCTTACCACTCACATCTCACATAACAAGGCCAATGAACAGCACACATCCATAATCATAATCATATAACGCAGCCAAACAAAACGAATGGAAAGCAAATCACTAATCAACTAGTCAAAATATTCGCACCGCTTAATACGAGACGAGGGGAACGGGGAATGGATCAAACTGGAGCTGGAATTTCGGGTGTCACATTTGTCGAGCGTTACGGTTTGTGTCCAGGGTGTGGACATTACAGTGTTGTTTTACTTGTAATTGGATGAAAATGGATGAAATGGAGTATAATTTGCGGTATGCTGTTGAGATTTTATCTTTTGACTATAGGTTAATACTACTCATTATTATTGTGAGTAATTTTCAGTTGAAATTGAATTAGTGATGTGCTAGAAGATTCGTTTCAAATAATGACTCTTTAGACAGTGATCAGAAGTTGCCTTTTTTCGTTTCTTTTGGGAGTTGATTATTGTTTATTTCTAATGAGGATGGTTGAAATCATTAGTCTAAATAGGAATCGGTTCACGGAATATATGGTGATCATGGCCGCATAAAGGAATGCATCTTAGTTTGAAGCTTAAAGATAACCAGCATAGAGAATGAACTAAACGAGCCGATAAACCGCCATGAACTAACCCCGGACACAAACCGTATCGCCTCGTAAATGTAACGTCAAGACTTCAGGCATCAGTATCACCATAAAAAGTCACTATTGCATAGGAAATATTTAAGGTAACCTTAATCTCAGCTGTCGTTCCGTTGACCGTCGTGTATACGAGACGATACGAATCTCCGGCAAACCGGAAATATAAGTGGAACCATCATAACCAGTGACAGTTTACGAACCCTTTTACGCATCCCAGAAAACAAGGGCTGATATCAGCATGCATATGTACGTGGAAAAGGAATCGTGCACAGTAGAACGGAGGGCAATGGACCGCTGGTCTTTTGCTTATCAGCAGATGGGCCCGAGACACACCTTTAGCTAGACACCAATTACGTAATACTACCGTTTTGATACTGTGACTGTTCGTTCTGGGAAACGCGGGGGGAACGTGAGTGGGGAACACAAATGTGATTGACTGAAGCGAACTGAATGTGTAGACTTTCTTGCAACAGGGGAAGATCGACCGGAGGGCACTAAATCATGAGAAGCTCCTAGGAACGGAGCGTAAGAGCCTCGCCAAGGAGGTGAACCTTAATGAATGAATCTGTCATTTGCGACGGTGCGTTTTTGCAAAACGAATGTACTGAATGGATAGCGACATAGACTGTGGGCGGGGGCAGCGTGCGAGTCCCGGCGCGTAATGGGAGTTTGCCGCTAGTTATTTGTTTTGTAATGTAGGTATAAATTTGCTATAATAAATTAACTTCAAATAATATTAATCCCGGCGAGCTTTGTTTGTGTGCTACGCCCGAATGCTTACCTGTTGTAACGCCACAACGCCAGCGTTGCACCGATGTAAGGCAGCATGATGTAGAGGGAAAACTCGTGCGCATCGCTATGGAGCCCGCTCAGTATCTCCGCCACGTTAAACAGCACGATCGAACCGGCAATGATAAGCGACTGGCACACCTCGAGCCCATTGATGCCGGCCAGAATGTTGATCGCGTTCGTGCAGAACACCGCCAGCATCCCCATGAACACGTAGTAAAGGGCACCGATGTCTAGCGAGTGGCCCAGCAGCGGTCGCACCAGTTTCGGCAGAATTACGGTGGTGGAATTGAAGTTGGTGTAGTACACCATCAGCAGTGGTAGTGACGCGATCGTCGGAAGGTAGAGTTTGTCGCGCCAGCGCAGATTCAACACGTCATCGGCGAACCCGAGCAGAATCATGCAACAGATCGACAGCATTGCGGCGATGAATTCTACGAACTACGAACAACGTTTGCAATGGGTTAGATTTGCAGTGTGATTCGAGATTACCTGCCGTACCTTATCGTGCGGAAAGTCACCCTGAATGGTGGCGGAAAAGTTCCGCAGAAACGGCACCGGGATGAAGAGAAACAGTGAAACGAGAAATATGCATCCCGTCACGACGCCGAACGCACGAGCTGAAATTAAATCTTCAAAGACCCGGCGGTTCGGTTATGATAGATTGAATAATGAATGGTCGGTAATTACAGTCTATCATGCTCATTCGTTGTTCATTTTTTTACATGTTACCGCGTGATTATGCTCACAACAATCGATAAGACACTCGTCGAAGTAGTGGAAATAACGATGATAAACGTTATTTCTTATTACATCTGCTTACATTAACCGTATGAAATCATGTTATTTAGATATTTCTATCACATTTGGAGCTTTAAAAGCTCGTTAAGATGAAGTACGGCCAACTGAATGACTAAACCAGGAAAAAGGTCAAACTATAGCGCTACACGAACGCAAACTTTCAAAAGGATGACAACAAAAAGAAAATGACAAGAACGGAGGCGATGATTTAGCACCGACCAAACCACAGTCACCCTGAATGGTGGCGGAAAAGTTCCGCAGAAACGGCACCGGGATGAAGAGAAACAGTGAAACGAGAAATATGCATCCCGTCACGACGCCGAACGCTTCCGGGCTGTAATGGAGTAGGCGATTGATTATTGCAATCTACATTGAATTGTATCGATGAGACGTACATCTTTGGTTTCGATTTTTTGTTCATGTCAATGCCGTACAGATTTGCGTTGATGAACATCGGCTTCATCTTCGGGATCAAACTGCGCCCGGCATAGAACGCCCCGACAGATATGGCCACATTAACGAACAGTGGCACCGGGAGCGAAACCGTGCGTCCCAGCACCGAAAACTCGAAGCAGTGAAGCGTTGACATTATCGTAAATAACTCGAACACGTATCGCACGACGAAACAAGCAAAGATTTATGCACTGCTAAACGAAATATTTTCGAAACGCTAAACCAAAACAACGACCGTTCTCATCATTCGAGCGCACTTGTTGTTATTATTGTTGCCATCTCGAAAAAGTGCATCTTGCATTTTTGACGCGGCGGAGAAACGTCAAATCCAAGGTGTGTAAAGGAGGTGTGCGCCGTACGCAAGGTTGTTTATTCGATATTATTGAGCATTTCCCGTTTGGTATGCATTTCGCAAGTCTACTACCGGCATAAAACTGTTTCGTATTAGCATTTGAAAGCACTGACACCGAAAACTACGTACACGAAGTATTTTTCACTGGTGTAATACATACATGAAAAGTATATTCACATCATCACGACAAATATAACGAAATTTAGAAATATATGAAAACAGTGGAAATTCAAGTAAAAAAAATACTGCTGGCCAACTGCACTAATGCCACCTATTGCCAAGAAATAATACATTTTGTTTAATCGTTTAATTAATTCTATAATTGTAACACAACACCCATGCAAAGATTTTATAGAAAGATTATCAATATGACTGTATTTGTCGATATTTTTCTTACCATTTTCCAACCATTCTCTCACATATCCATACAATTCGTTTCGTGTAACAACTTTAATGTTCTAAGAAGTTTCAAAATCATTCTCACCCAAGCCCGCTCTCGATTCGCCGATCAAAACGCGGTTATTTGCTTCAACCCTTAAAGTACGATGTGCGCGTGTGTTCGTGTCCGGGAAACTCCACAGTTTGCTCCCCGACGCGACCGGTTTCCACCCTTATTCGCGTCTGGTGGTGGTGGTGGTGGTTAGTTAGTGAGAAACAACCGAACCCGACTGGTGGTGGAGCACGCACGAGAAACGAGTCTTCCCTCGTTGTCGAACAAAACCCCGCGGCGTGTTGCGTATCCGGCACGCGCGTAGTGCGTTGGCTGAACTTCGGTCACAGTGCAAACTCGACGGATTATGATTGTGTTTTTTGTTCGATAAATCCATCGAGAGGCATATGGTGTTTGTTTATCGAACGAAGCTGTGAAGCTGTGGCGCGGGAGCTGTGTGTTCTACGAGACAACATATGGGCAAGCTTTGTGTGAGTGTGCATTGTGCCGGTTAGAAATATGAATACTGGTTGAAGTTGGAATAAAATGCAAAAGTGCGAAGTAAAATGCATTGAAACGGTGGGTTGAAAACAAAAAACAAAACGCGGCCATTGCATAGGTAATTCATGGCCAAAACATCGATAGCAGTGCACGTTTTGTTTATGATTGTGCCACCGAGCATTGAATTGATAACGAATGGTGAATATATTAAACCACGACAACACTGTTTACTTCCGGGGATGAAAAGAAACGCCTCCACGGCGTTGACATAGTAAACACAGCGCGATTAAATTTAGCCAACCGAGGCAGGTTCCAACCAATTTGACATTATTCCTGTCCGATACGTAAAGTGCGAGATACGCAAAAAGCGTTCGACGCCAGCAGGCCATGAGCGCGTGCACGTGAGTGAATAGTAGTGATTGTAGTGGTTGGCGGGAAACAAAATACCGTGTGTGCCTGTGTGTGCGCCTTCCCATTTTTCCACTGCTGTGGGGTTGCTATTACGCCATTCGTGCACAGACACAGAGGGAGAGGTCGAATCGAAAACCATCGCCACCTGTTTTGCCGCACGTTGCAGGCACAGTTTGTGCACTGGAAAGAAAAGCAGAAGCTCCGGGAAACGATTGCATAAACGATAACTCCTACGTCCATCGCCGTCGTCGTAGTCGTAGTCGTCGCTAGTAAGGTAATTAGACGGCCCACAAGTAATTTCACCTAAACATGCCTTACACGTGTAAAATTGCGAAGGCTGCCCGCACGCTTTGCTGATGGAAACGTTTGTTGTCTGGTTGAGAAAAAAAAACTGTGAAAACGCAATCTAGCTGTATCATGAAATTACCAGCTCAAACGTGGAAAATACGAAATGGTGAGTGCGGCGGTGGCTTTAACGAAAGCACAGCATTTTGTCCCTGACAGACGCAAATGTGACGACGCTTATGAGTCGATGCGTGAAGCCACGAACACATAGACACGCGAGAACTCGTTTCCCGTGGGGGCAAGAGGAGCTCGATTTCTAATTGGGAGCTTAATAATTATGCCGGTGTGTACCGGGGAAGGTAAGAATACTGAATACGTGCGCCGGGAAAAAGGAAACGATCGTGTGTCTCGATCGCATCTTCTCTCAAGCTCAGCTTCCAGCGGCCCCGAAAAGCCGGGAAAATCGTTCTACGCGTTTTTTCTGTGTTCTGTGTTTTTTTTCTCTTCTCGTTCCCCATTTCGCATTCCTCCGGAGCACGTCAATGCCGGTCATCGGGCCGCGTCCGCAACGGTCAATTTCGGTCGGTGTATTTTTCGCTGCTGCTATTTTTTTGCTTTTTCGTGTGTTTGTGTGCTTCGAATAGGAAACAGGTTTAGGTTTTCTTTGCCTTTCTCCTGTCCAGAATCAATTCGGGCCGAGCGTTGCTTTTTCGTTCCGCGTTCTGGAGGTGGTGTTGGTTTGCTGCGCTTTTGCCGCTGGGAATGCTGAGGAAGAATCGAAGATTAGCTGGCGGAATCGATATTTTGCATCACAAAAATGTTTACGAAACGGCTTGACGTTGCGATAGCACAGATTTTCGTCTATACGATACGCTTTCTTGCAAACTTTAAGACTTTAATAAAAGGAGGTTGCTTAGGATGGATGGGATTGAAACATTCATTACCGGTGCGTGTTGTAAAGTTATCTTCTCTTCTCTATACATTTAAGTAGAAAGCTAAAATTAGAATAATTATCATAATGGTGTGTTCGTCTTGTTCCTGAGTAGATTGGAACGGCTTGAAATTTGATGTAAGTTGTATAGAAAGGTGAAATCATAGTTAAAATCTCACTTATATTTTTAAGTTACACCTTTCACCAAAAGATGACGCCACACACATTCTGTGGTTGCTTTGGTAGTTTTGGTTATACTATAGATTTCAAGTGTTGTGATGAAAGATATACACATTCACTAGTTAGTTGAGAGCTTCTTTGACAAGTGCCAAAGAGATTCCAAGGAACTTCGTTTGAACGACTTTGATTCATTCATCCAACTGAAAGATTGTTCCAGATTCATGAATCTGAAACTGAAGTACCTCAACTCAACTCAACTCTAGTCCAGATGAGATTCTAGTATCGATACTGACGTGTTAAAACCGACTCCTCTACTAACATGCTGCTGGGCTAACCATCATGTGTGTCTCCTATTTGAATCAATATGTGTGATGTATAGTTCATAACATATCGAGTGGTGGTGAGAAGAAAATTATGCGAAATCTTCTAGCATGGACAAAAAAAACTGTGAAAACGCAATCTAGCTGTATCATGAAATTACCAGCTCAAACGTGGAAAATACGAAATGGTGAGTGCGGCGGTGGCTTTAACGAAAGCACAGCATTTTGTCCCTGACAGACGCAAATGTGACGACGCTTATGAGTCGATGCGTTTGTTGTGCGTTTTGGGCTGTGTTGCTTGTTTTTTAGCAACAGACTTGTGTGCGCGGCTCGCACAGAAATACCACGATAAGTACACGATGAAATGTTTGCATTGTGTACAGCCCCGCACGAAGCGTACGTGTGCCGGGGATAAACGGTACGGAGGGAAAGTATTTTTGAAATGTGATTATTGGCCGCTTTTCGTTATTCGCAAATGTCACAAAACACTAGGCGCACTGGGGAGGTAAACGCAAAAAGCCACGCGTACAACGAAGCCCTTGATTCGAGCACTAAGGCTAGTGGCACAGCTCCGACGCCCGTTATTTTGACGCGCGTTACTCTAAAATCTTGTTTTTGACTTTACAACCTTCGACGCGCGTTTCTTTGACACGCGACGTAGCGAGCGTCTAAATCAACAAATTTTGATTTCGACGTACGATACGCTTTCTTGCAAACTTTAAGACTTTAATAAAAGGAGGTTGCTTAGGATGGATGGGATTGAAACATTCATTACCGGTGCGTGTTGTAAAGTTATCTTCTCTTCTCTATACATTTAAGTAGAAAGCTAAAATTAGAATAATTATCATAATGGTGTGTTCGTCTTGTTCCTGAGTAGATTGGAACGGCTTGAAATTTGATGTAAGTTGCATAGAAAGGTGAAATTATAGTTAAAATCTCACTTATATTTTTAAGTTACACCTTTCACCAAAAGATGACGCCACACACATTCTGTGGTTGCTTTGGTAGTTTTGGTTATACTATAGATTTCAAGTGTTGTGATGAAAAATATACACATTCACTAGTTAGTTGAGAGCTTCTTTGACAAGTGCCAAAGAGATTCCAAGGAACTTCGTTTGAACGACTTTGATTCATTCATCCAACTGAAAGATTGTTCCAGATTCATGAATCTGAAACTGAAGTACCTCAACTCAACTCAACTCTAGTCCAGATGAGATTCTAGTATCGATACTGACGTGTTAAAACCGACTCCTCTACTAACATGCTGCTGGGCTAACCATCATGTGTGTCTCCTATTTGAATCAATATGTGTGATGTATAGTTCATAACATATCGAGTGGTGGTGAGAAGAAAATTATGCGAAATCTTCTAGCATGGACCTCTCTGCTTATTAGAACATCCACATCCGCCTAGAATCGTCATCAGATCTAAGGATCTAAGGTTCCTGGCAGACAGATTACACATTAATCTCAGAAAGCTTAGCAAGCAATTCTAACACTCACGAAACGATGGGGTGGGGCAAAGATCAAAATAATCCCCTCGAACATAAGCGTGCATTTGTCAAGATGTCGCTAGTATCTTTGGCGCCAGCGACATCCTGAAGATACTGAACGCTAAGCAACGCAAAAACAACGCAACACCCACCCCATGAGACGTGAGTCTTGTGCCATGTTTGCACTTGTAAATGATGTCAGCGAGTGGATGCTTTTGTTGTTATCCTTTGTGCATACCTTACAGTACATTACCATCCCCCTCACGCTCATCATCCTCCTCCGGCACATTGTGGGTGCTTTTACGTTTTCCCAAATTCCTGTCCCGAACAGTGCGCGGTACCCACGTACGTACGGTGTGCGTGTAAATAAATTCCTACTCAAATACTTTTTTTTTCTCTTCTCGTTCCCCATTTCGCATTCCTCCGGAGCACGTCAATGCCGGTCATCGGGCCGCGTCCGCAACGGTCAATTTCGGTCGGTGTATTTTTCGCTGCTGCTATTTTTTTGCTTTTTCGTGTGTTTGTGTGCTTCGAATAGGAAACAGGTTTAGGTTTTCTTTGCCTTTCTCCTGTCCAGAATCAATTCGGGCCGAGCGTTGCTTTTTCGTTCCGCGTTCTGGAGGTGGTGTTGGTTTGCTGCGCTTTTGCCGCTGGGAATGCTGAGGAAGAATCGAAGATTAGCTGGCGGAATCGATATTTTGCATCACAAAAATGTTTACGAAACGGCTTGACGTTGCGATAGCACAGATTTTCGTCTACACGATACGCTTTCTTGCAAACTTTAAGACTTTACTAACAGGAGGTCGCTTATGCATGAGATTGAGGGTTTCATTACCGGTGTGTGCTGTAAAGTTATCTTTTCTTCTCTCTACATCTAAGTAGAATGTTAAAACTCGAATCATTCTCCTAATGGTGTGTTCGTCTTGTTCCTGAGTAGATTGGAACGGCTTGAAATTTGATGTAAGTTGCATAGAAAGGTGAAATTATAGTTAAAATCTCACTTATATTTTTAAGTTACACCTTTCACCAAAAGACGACGCCACACACATTCTGTGGTTGCTTTGGTAGTTTTGGTTATACTATAGATTTCAAGTGTTGTGATGAAAAATATACACATTCACTAGTTAGTTGAGAGCTTCTTTGACAAGTGCCAAAGAGATTCCAAGGAACTCTGTTTGAACGACTTTGATTCATTCATCCAACTGAAAGATTGTTCCAGATTAATGAATTTGAAACTCAATTACTCAACTCAACTCAACTCTAGTCCAGATGAGATTCTAGTATCGATACTGACGTGTTAAAACCGACTCCTCTACTACCATGCTGCTGGGCTCACCTTCATGTGCGTCTCTTATTTGAATCTATATGTTTGATGTATAGTTCATAACATATCGAGTGGTGGTCAGAAGAAAATTATGCGAAATCTTCTAGCATGGACCTCACAGCATGGTCCGGCAAAACTCTCTGCTTATTAGAACATCCACATCCGCCTAGAATCGTCATCAGATCTAAGGATCTAAGGTTCCTGGCAGACAGATTACACATTAATCTCAGAAAGCTTAGCAAGCTGTTCTAACACTAACGAAACGATGGGGTGTGGGAAAGATCAAAATAATCTCCTCGAACATAAGCGTGCATTTATCAAGATGTTGTGTCGCTCGTATCTTTGGCGCCAGCGACATCCTGAAGATACTGAACTCTAAGCAACGCTATTAACCTGTCGGTACTGTAATTGGCCATGGCAAGCAGCGGAATGAAATAATGCCGAGTTGTGGCGTGGATTAGTTGATCTCGAGGAGGCTATAAAATACGGCAACGAACTGTTCCGCGTGAGGACCGGGCAGCAACCTGGCAAAGTATGAAGTTGTGTACAGCAAGCCCCATTTATGGAACAAATTCTTAGCTCGTAAAACAAGATTAGCACCAGATCTCACGGTATTGCAACCAGCACGGATCGTACGGAGCACTTGCCAGTCGCTTGGAGAATGTGAGAAGTATTTTAAGTATTTGCTGAAAGGTGGACGTGGTCGTTGGGAAATCGTTGGGCCCCAGGTCACGAGTAGGTGTGAAAGCTGTGCAGACGTTTACCCCGGTGCTCCCCGTGTTGCCCAGTGAACAGCGAAACGGCACACTATCAGCAGGAGAAGGGCCGTTAAAGTATATCTCCCACAGATGGCTAACAATGTTCGGACACATAGCCTGAACGCCATGGCCTACGCACAGCCCGATTGCTGCGGTGTTGGGACCGATTAATGCACAACTCCTGCCACATGCCATTCGAGCTACGGGGCGCGTGTGGGCATACGACACCGGCCGTGTTGACGACCCGGTCTCCTACTTCCAGACGAAACGCGCGATGCGATTTCGTAGAGTGCCCTGGACAAGTTCGAACCGGCTTCGAGCTGAGCAGAGCCGCTCTGCTTTGCATACTGATTCGTTCACTATCGGAACGTCGCTTTCGTGCGTAATTCGAACGGCAGCGCACACAACCCGCAAACTAGAACCGCAAGTTCTAAGCGAGTGTGCGCGAGCAAAAGTTGTTCCAACAAACGCAACATGTCGGGGGTGCCGGTGGCACATGATCTCGATTAGAATCCCCTTCGCAGGCGGCGGCGGCGGCGTTGGTATGGCAACGGGGCACATGGGTATTACGTGACACCCTTTTTTTGTGCGGTCTTTATCGGCGTTCTGGTACACTAATTTCCACACACGGTGAAACCGCCGTTAGTGCAACGGCGACAGAACCCTTTTCGAACCGGTTAGGGCACCGGTGTGATCGCGCAATCACCGCGTGAGTGATAATTGATTGACGGAGTGCAACGGGCTGCAAGAAAGAAGAACTGGTACCCTAGGCGTCAAGGACGAGAATGCCGCTGCGACAGACAGGCACCGCGTCAAGTGTTTTATTATCCACCCAAGAACACTCGCTAGCTGGTCTACACTTAGTCCATCCCAGGGGCAGTTTAAATCTCCAACGCCGATATCGATTCTGGGAAGGCTTGCCCTGAACTGTTGTGTGTAACTATTACTTTATCTACAAACGCGACGAAGGGAAGGAACATAAAAATCACCGATCCGTTACGGAGCGAAACGAGGCACGATAAAAAAGTAGTCAAAATACCCGCTGACTGTACTTCCACTCCATACACACACACGCACACCTCAGAAATCGACCATTTAATCTTATCACCACGCTGATGTTAGATAAAACATTCTTTCGAAACAGACGGGAAACGGAAGAAAGTGAATCGCCCCTTTCGGCATGGAAATCGATGCCGGAATTAATCGCCGCGAGATGATTGATCGGTTTTGAGTACTTTGGTAACAGCAAGTTGTCCTTAGAAAGCCCCTATCGTTATCGCGCGCAATTGCACAATTTGCTTACGCATAAAATAAACACAGTGACGCCCTCTGGTGGAAACGCAACGATACACCTGTCCCGCACAGTGGGAATAAACCGGGTCATATTCTTTTTTCTTTAACCTTACTTTTGGATTCGCTTACTATGATTAGTAGTAACATGGACATTAAATGTCTTGTTTTGCAGTTGGCTAAGAGCACAGTATACAAGTAGAGAAACAAAACTAGTTAATAGTGCTTGATGCTTTTGACTTTGACGCTCTATAGTTCGGCAAGTAGTAGTATTATGCTTAATAATTTTTTAAAGTTTTCTTGGTCGATTTTTTTTTAATGTTCAATCGCCCTAACTCTATCGAGCGCAATCGCAACCGCTTGCAGGGTAAATGTATAGCTTTTCCTTCCAAGCGGTAAGATTTAATGCAATGTTGCGACCTTGCGTAACATGAATGCACTTCCGTGGGGTCAGCAGCGTCTCGCCATTTTCTTGTTTTACCCACCGCGCTCCGCGAAAGAAAGCAACCTTCTCCGAAACACAGCAAACACAGTATGCGCATGGCTCCAAAACGTGCCCGTCCGGTTGTCTGCCGTTGTCTTCCTGGTTTCTCTTTTCACCCAGCGGATCGTACTCTTCTGGCCAGTTTTATGGCACGTAAGCGATTAACCTGCCCGGGCGAACGGCTGTGTGACGGTGTGTCACGAATTGCTGACATTAGGAAACGTTTAATCGTCTGCCTTTGTGCCGGCCGCCGCTGCCACCGCCGCTAATAAGCTTCAGGTTAGGTTTCCTCGAGGTGGGGTAGCATCGCATCAAACAGCCAGGGAGCCTAATTTCGAAGCTAATCTTTCACCGAACCGGGTGCGACACCGGCAGGCGTTCGGTGTGTTTTATTTGGGTTTTTCGGTCACCTTCGGGCACGGGTGGCGGTTTCCGCGGCCCTGCAGCTGCAGTTGCAGCCGTTGGGTTGGCTTTCCTGGTGAGAAAAGCGTGACGCACCGGACCGTAACCGCGGTTGACAAATTGGGGTTCGGTTCCAGAATGGGAAACACGACTAAATGACCCATTTACCATGAGCAAAAAAAAACACAGTGAAATCCATTGGGAGGCGTGGAGCGGTCTGTGGACGCAATTGGGAGAGCCGACTTCGGAGTAGATCGATGGTTTGTGTTCTGTGCGACACTTTTGATTGCCAAAACCGTTTGCCTGTGCCATTCCGGATGGAGCGGGGACTGTCTGTCAAAAACCATCATATGACATCGTAAATTCATTCGGAAATGTATTGGCATATGGCCAGCGGTCCGGAAGCATTGCACTATGGGGTGGGTTGGAACAAATGGTCCTAGTAAAAAAATGCTGGAAGAACTGATCGATTCTGAAATGGGTTTGCGAGTTGTTTTTCGTATGCTACGGAGTTAATGGGCCTGGTTTATACGACTTTGTTGGACGTAGGAGCGTAAGACAAACATGTTCCTATGACACTCCCTCAAAAGTCGAGTCGGGCTTTTGGCGAGCTTTCAACTGCCAGATCGTTTGGCTCCACTAAGCCTATAAAGATCCAAAGAGAATGTTCTTGAATCTATTCAACACACGCCGTTTCCCATCGTCTTGTGTCTTAGCGGCATTTGCAGTCCCCACGAGCGTCCCCATAATTATAGCAATTACAATTGTATGCAGAGACATCCGTGCGACAATTATGGCCACCCAGCGCTGACGGTACCCGCGTATGGAATAGCAAACCGGTGGGTGGTAAGAAATATATAAATATGTTTGTACAACTGCCATACACCAACTGCACTGCTGAAGTTTCACTGCTGTGTGTCCATTTTGGGAAAGCAATTTCCCCATTTAAGACGCGCTTCCGACAGGCGCAGTTGCGCCACGGAACACTGAAGCTGAAGCTGAAGGCGGTGATTCACACCGCCAGTAGCGGCTTCCTCGAGCCACCTAGACGTCGCACAAATCGAAGAGATGCCACACCGGAGGATGACTCACGGTACTCACGGTGCGTGTGTCGTTTTGTGCGCTTTCTTATGGCAAAACGCGCATATTAATAAGCGGCCCGTCGGTTGGTTCCTGCGGACCGTGAAGAACTCGCGATTATATTTCGTACACACGCGGCGAGCTCATTAAAAAACAATCCAAATGCAAATGTGCCCACAAACGGCCGCGCGGACGGATGGAACTAAATGTTGCTATCTCACATACGCAAAACCGCAAACCGAAAAAAAAGATGCAAATCCGTCCGAAATCCGTCGAATGGGATTCAATTTGAAGGTTCGTTTTACAGCTTCACCGGCATAGAAGTGTTAGGAGCTCCAATGGAGGATGTGGGAGAGCTGTGCAGCTGTATCGTCGCATTAGTGACACATATAGTATAAACATGCCGATGATCTCATTTGCCCGTCCCAGCGTGGTTACAATGAACGCATTCAGAGCTGCGCAGGAAGCGAGAAGGAAAGCGAACCATCGAAGGTGTGAAACGGTGGTGCAGGAGAGACCTTATTTCACTCTCCCACACACCGTGCCACGCTGATTGCCAACGTGATTTACCGAGGCTTTTACCGCAGGGGTCGGCTGCGTGCCGGCTGCGTGGATGCAACGCGTATCATATAATGTAATTGATCTTTTCAGGTCCCACGGGATGTTCGGGTGTTCATCGATGGACATGAATGGGCTGGATTGTATTAGACAAATTTAAGGCATTTTGCTGTGGACTAGTTTTATTCCTGTTGTGCCGTTTTGTTCCGCTTCAAAGATCTGTTTCTTTAAAACATTCAAAGAATGGAGCTTATAAAGAGAAGTTGACGAGGATGAGTAAAAAGTTACAACTATCTGACGAATAACCTTCATCGTTCCAATCAATATTGCTTTTGGTTTTAAATTAGTAGTTAACATTTATGATATAAAAAAGAAAAAAAAGAAAGAATTTAAAGAGACTAAACAAACAAAGTTGTTTCAAAATAGAAGAGAAAGCAAGAAAAAGCATAATCCAATATCTCAAAAACATAAAAAATCAAAATAAAATAAGAATAGTTAAAATAAAACTGATAAGACACTCTTCATATTCAAACGGATACAGAAAAAGGTTAAGTTCATGATTGGCATAAACAGAATCATACAAGTTTTGAAAGGAATAATGAGAGAATCAAAACATTTATTATAATAATTCAAATTCTAGACATATTTAGCTGTTCTGAAAACTAGAAAATCGGCATAAATAAAGTATTTGATGGCATTTGCTATATGTACAACGTTTGTTAAAATATCTTGATTCTAGTAATTGTACTAAAAAATCCGTTTCCGCATTCTGGAATAACAAATATCAATAAAAAGCACGCAACGACCGTTACCATAAGCAATATAAATCTGAACAGTTCCTCTGCACGATATTTGCTAACGAAATACCGAAAACAAACCACCACAATGCAGTTCCTTTGAGATAATCTACTCCACAATTATTCTATATCAAAAGAAGGACATTAAAATTGTACTCACTATCGATCAAACTTTTCAACCCACCTGCGAGCTGATGCGACGTGATGGATTTCATCCGTGATGGATCCGACAGCAGCGCAGAGAACAAACAAACAAAACATCCCAACCATCTTCGTTGCCGTGTTCATTCCCTATCGTTTCGCACAACCATCTGCTTACGGAAGCACGAAATTAAAATAGATAACGGACGAAGTTTAGCTGCTCAGAAGAAAGAGACACAAAAAAAACAGCAAAAAAGCAATCCTTAGCTTGCCCGGAAAAGTGAAACTTCCCATCAACTTGAAGCCCGTTCGGGGCAACTTGTAAAGCGCGTCCAATTTAAACTTTACGCGAATGCAGCGCTCGCATAACGTGCGAGCCGGCGCTGCATCGACTGCAGCGGAACTGCAAATCGACGAGGGTTTTTTTTTGCGAATAATTTGCACTCATTACCGATGTGCGGGACGGGTCGGAATTGATTTTTGCCGGCTACCCGTACGCAAATCGAATTTGTGCGCATTGCGCCCGCCTTGTGGGAGGTGAACGGTCAAACACGCTGATGGCGAAATGGTGCCCCGCCACGATCGGGAGTTCGATTTGCTAGGCTCTAGTTTTGCTTTGTTGTTTTTTTTTTTGTTATTTTACTCATTAAAGCCCTCAAGCCCTCCAGGCTCCAGCGTCGGTGCAAGAGAGTGTGTGCGTTTTTCATGCACTTTTTAAATTGCTTTTTTCCGCCGGCTTCAAGCACCGATTGCAGCAAACAAACCCCCTTCGCGCAATATATGGATTGCATTACGGTGGGGTTCTGTAAATTGTTTTGTTCGGGTGAGGGTCACGAATGCGAACAACATTAAAGCGCTGTGTATGACGAGCTGTGGCACGACGTTGTGTTGTCATTCTTTTCATCTAGCGTCAGCGCCGTGCTGGCTTAGGAGCGGGCCCAACAATCAGCAACCCATAGCGCAAGTAGAAACGATTGCTTGCATTATGTCATCGAGTGCAGTGCGAAGCAATTCCGCCCCACGGAATGCGACACTTACCGAAGGGAAATTTTCATTGCCCGTCTCCGCCTGTGCAACTATTGTTTTTATTGGTATGCATTCATGGCGGCTGTGTGTGTGGGAAAGGGAGCTCTATTAATGGGCAGATTGATGAAGAAATATAAATTAGCTTCTAGCATGGTTGAAAGCGAAAGTTGGCGCTTGGAAATTGCCACCGAGAAACGCTCCAGGATCGAGAAGTTGTCGGTTTTGGTCGATTAAACTACAGGCCATATACTTCTTCCGGCATTACAGGTAACAAAGCGTTTACGTTTTGAAGATATTACCTTTGGAGACATTGTAGATGGCGTGAATAGATGGCGACACTAAATGAACGTAGCTGAGATACATTTTTCAATCATTTATAACGATGACTACATACGATTCTGTAGTATTTGTTGAAGTATCAGCATGTGATTATATCCATTTTCACCAAATTCTGACAAGATAAGATATGGTTGGACATAACGATAACGATTTTCTCAGATACTTCCATTTTTCCAATATTGATAGCAACTTAAGCGCTGCCATTGCTCTCTAATTTCCAAATGATAACGATGTCTCACCAGACATAGGTAATGAACAAAGCTTAAAAAAGTGCTAATATATTCATTCCATGCTCAATGCGTCATGTTTGGAGTTAGTATCAGCGTTGAACCTGACTGACCGCTTCTGCGAAACGAGGTATGAGCAACCCTTTTGTAGAGCGTAACACCTCAACAGAGATGCAGAGTGTCCAAAGATAGCGTTTGGTACGATACCTGTCCCGATTCTTCTCATCATTAGAACTTGGTTGCTAAATATAAAAGTGTAGAATGAATAGGAGGGCACACAATTTGTTTACGTTCCTTTCTTTACAAACCTGCATGGTGTTAAGCTACACTGAACGTTGGCTGCGGTTGGCTACTAAGCAGCGCTTCAATTTAGTAGCTGAAATTGATCATTGCGATGAGTAGGCGATGCTTTAGTATTTTAAGATCCTTTTTTATAAGAGTGAGGTTTAATGACTAAACTGATGAATCTGCCTGCAGCAAATGTCTTAAATTTGAGACACATTTTGAAAACTAAACGTTGGAACACGACGTAGCTTGAGGATTAAGATGAAGAATAATTTTAGTGAATTTTAATTTATTTTTATCATTTTTCAACATCATAGACAATAGTCCATAGAAAAGTTATAGAATTTTTAATCACTATTTTTTGCAAATGTTTATCGTATTTAGCATTAAAAGATAACGAAGATAACAACCCTAAATGAATATTCTTTCCGTTTTTTCTTCTTCTTTGCAGTCGCCACCCTAAGCAGCGACTCACGATGGATTTGCCGAAGCATTAGCTCGGATTATTTTTTTCCCCCCGCTCGCATTCCCCGAACAAACAACTCGCGAGAACTGCGGGCGACGAGTAGAATGAGATAAACACACCTCCCGCCAAACGCGCAAGGTGTTAATCTGATTCCGAATCCCTGAGCCCGCCACAGCGGACGAAAACAGAACAAAAAACAGGGCGCGGCCGTTACCGGGACACGCGGATTTCTTGTGGCATTAGCGAAATTCCTCCGCAACGTTCGCTTCCCCCCCTTGGGAGCCACAGAGTCAAAGTTCGTTTGCGTATTTCGCTTCCAATTTGCAAACCAACGCCATCACCGGCCGTTCCCAAACACAAACGGCAAACACACCACCCACAATGTCGGACATTTGCGACTTCGAGTGGTCGAACAATCGGTACCGCCACAATCTCACCATATCGGAGCTGAAGCTGGGCTTCAATCGCAACGAACCGACGGACCGCAGCCGGGCACTGATCGCACTGAAGGAGCTGATCGGGGCGAGCCGGGACTACGCGCTGAAGGACAAGTCCTGCTTCCAGGACGACGAGTTCCTGTTCCGGTTTCTGTACGCGCGCAAGTTCAACGTGAACGAGGCGTTCCAGCTGATCATCAACTATCACGCGTACCGGCAGCGTAACGCGTCGATCCTGCAGCGTCTGTCGGTGCTGGACGAGACGATACAGATCGCACTGCGCGACGGCTTCCCCGGGGTGCTACCGAACCGGGACCGGCGGGGCCGCAAGGTGCTGGTGTTCTTCACCGCCAACTGGGACTACGCGTCCTACTCCCTAGTCACCGTGTACCGGGCGATGCTGCTCACGATCGAGAAGCTGCTGGAGGACAAGCAGAACCAGGCGAACGGGTTCATCGCGATCGTCGACTGGACCAACTTCACCTTCCGCCAGTCGTCGAATCTGAACCCGAAAGTGCTGAAGCTGATGATCGAGGGACTGCAGGTAGGTTCTTGAGGACTTAAAGACGTTTAATTTATTGTAGATCATATAGCAAAGACGCTATCATTTGACGTTTGGCTTGTGGCGTCCTCTAGCGGCATTTCTTTTTCGTTGCTCTTTACCATCCATTCTTTCTTTCTCCCTCTCTAAACCATCTCTTCACCGAGTAGGACTGCTTTCCGGTGCGGTTTAAGGCGATCCACTTCATCGGGCAACCGTGGTACGTCGAGGCAGCCCTCGCCGTCATTCGGCCCTTCCTGAAGGAGAAAACGCGCGACCGGATAAAGCTGCACGGCAGCAACCTCTCGACGCTGCACGACTGCGTCGCCCGCGACATCCTGCCGACCGAGCTCGGTGGCGAGGGCCCCACCTTCAACCCGCTCAACTGGTACCACGAGCTGCTGGAGTCGAGCCAAACCGTCACGAAGCCGGCCCCGTCGTACTGTCTGAGCCAGACGCAGATGTACACCAAAACGCCGGCCCAGTTCGTGCCGTCCGTCGGCGCCCACCGGAAGGGCGCCGACCTGACGCCGACGCAGTCACCCTCGCCCTCGCCGCCCTCCTCGCTCGCCTCGTCGAACGGGGCCGAGTTCCTGAAGGCGGCCACCAAGGCGGCCGCCGTCAAGATCGGCGTCCTCACGGCGAAGGCAAACGATCCGGCCACAAACACGCTGCTCGGCGTGACGACCGGGGCCGGCGGGTGCGGTGGGGATTTGTGACGCACGCACACCCGCACACCGGCGATGGAGGGGCTGTTGCCCGCAAAAGACTGGATCGTTTCGGTGGCCGACGGAGGCCCGCACTGCGCCATGATGATCTCATATCGGGTACAGCAACGCACGTGGTGGTAACGGCTGCCAAAGGGTGGCGATGGTTACGCGCGGCAGGTGTAGCGTCTAGGGATGGAACGAAATACGAAAATGGAAAGATGCACCTAGCACCTAGCGCGGCTGATACATCCTCGTTATCGAAGGTAGACAACTTAACTACTCGGGAGAAATTTTCTACTTTGACTGTCTGCTGGGAGAAGGCCTGCTACGATTGGACGTTTAAAATATGCCCCAATATGTACTCACAGCATGTGGATTCGTCAATACACCGCTAGATGGCGCTTCTGTATCACCTGGCAGGTGTGAACAGGTGCAACACATCTTTTGGGTTTTAATTCCTGCTTTAATTGATTGATTTTGTGGTCTGTGTCTGCTTCGTTCAATTCTGTCCAATACCCGGCACAACTCCGGATTGTTTTTGATCTTGCGGGTGTATTCAAATATCGTACAAGGTTGACCTTACATTCGTTTGAAGTGAAACAGCCACGCCAACGCCATTCCGTCACGTAACGGACAAACGCATTCGGAACGAAGCTACGTGAAGGTCCTATAAATTGTCAAGATCAAAGTTTGTACTGACTTTTTCTGTTTATTTCAACACCTTGCCTCCCTTCCCGAGTACGCATCAATCTAAAATTGGTATCAAGTGCAGGAATTCGTTAAAATAAAACCAAGCGGCTGTAACATAAACGTTTATTCAGAGAAACAATGGACTTAGTGGACTTCTGTAGACTTCAAAAACTTCGGAGCAGACTATTGGCCTGGTTTCACACTTGACTATTCTGACGAATCGCGTCGATCTAAAGCGTACGCTACGTAACCACATTTAAATCCCCGTCTTAAACTGCATTGTCTTCACAGAACCTGCTCCAGTAGATATAGTTCAGCTTTCAACCTTCCGTTGCCGACCCGTCTTAAGCTCACTCTCCGCTTCCGACGGTCAAGGTTGCACTGCCATCTCGTGCATGAGCTGCCTGCGCCCATACTCACTCCTTCAGCCACCTCCCAGGTTGGCCTTGTATGGGCCAGTTGGTTAGTCCATTTGCGAACACCCCTATTTAGGGAGGCGGTGTTGCCTTCAGCCGCTGTCCTCCGTTCCAGATCGTCTCCGGTCCACGCTGTGCCTCCGCTCAAGTGGTTAACGCGAACGATTTCCGCCTTTGTACACACGCGCCGGTCTCCGGTAGCTATGGCAATGGGTCGCCTGCTTTGATACAATGCGGTCAGTAATGTGATACACGGGCTATGTGCGTGCATTTTCGGGGAGAGAAAGGCTTCTCCCCTTTCTAGGGACACGGGTGCCGGGAATAGGACACATTGCGCTTTGCGCCAGCCCCGCAAACCCCGGAAAGGAACGAACGTATCGGGGCCACCACGTCTTCCCGGGTGGCGTCGTCAAGTCTGGGCAGGGAAATGACGACTTTAATTAGCGAGAAGAAACAGTATCGTTTCCTGCCGCTAGGTGCGCTTTTACTTTCCATATTCGTTTCGCGCACGAATCAAGAGTTAAGGGGTGCATTTTGATTTCTGGCAGGTTTGGCGAGCCCTATGTGGTTAGCCATATGGCTATTATACAACGTATTCCCCTGGGGTGTCCTTCAGAACGGTCGATCAAAGGGAGGGTTTGTGTTTAGTGTTTTTTTTTGCGTCTCCATTAAATGGATGCCAGTTACGTTGTACGTACTTCCTGCTCCTTAACCACAAACCGCACCTGTACGTGTGTTTGTTTGTGCACATGCATATTTTAATGCTGGCAAGTATTTTTTCCTCCCCTGGTATCGCGCAATATCGTAGCAATCAGTCGCGGCTTGCGTGTTTCATTTTGTGCGTCTCCACGCGTGAGGAGTTGTGTCGGTTCTACCATCGACAGTCGCGGGGTCGAGTCATACGGCGCCATACGAGCTGCGACCAACTCGCGCTCCAGCTGCAGTAACTTGCAATCGATCGTTTTCCGTAGAGCCGTCCCAGCCGGTGAGCTTTATCACGACTGGACATTAATTAATAATACTTTATAAAAGTGTTTATTTTTCAAAACCTATGCCGCTTTGCATTACCACAATACTTTATGAATGATGTATTGTTGCCTCAAGTACCTTGATCCAAGAATTGTAAGAAGTGCAAGAATTGTAATACAGCCCATCATATTCTAAAAGTGCTTTCGGACATCTTAAAAATTACAAAGTTATCAAATCTAAAACATCTCCGACCGAAGACAAACATCTAGAAGAAGTCTAAAATCCATACTTTCACACTAAAAGCTCTCTAAATGGATAAAATTGTAGTGAAAAGAGTGTAAGAAGGTTAATGTTGCATATGAATACAAAACGCACCATCCGTTTCTCCACGGTTCTCCACGTCCCAGGTTGTCTTCGTATCGAAGCACCGTCTGCGTACACGAAGCCGAATGCACTTAATTGCACCCCGAACCGATAATTACGCCCATCCGGCGTGGGCCGGCCGTAAACGGGACGGATTTTGCAGCCTTTGATTTGACACTTTTATACGCCTGCTTAATGGTGGCTTCGCCTGGACCAAGAGATATGTAGTTAAGCTGCGAAGTCCGTGCCGTGGGTGTGTGGAGCTAAACGGAGAAGGGACACAAAATCCTGGTTACATTAATTAACCACATTGTATGAGGGCCGCTTCGGTGGAAAACTGAGCGTTTCAAAAGGTATTGCCGTAACCGGAGAGTCCCTTTCTTCGGGGTTTCTCATCCACAAACGGATGGCTTGCTGCTGCACAGTCATTCCTTATATCTACCATCCGGAATCTCTTTCGAAAAACGAGGATGTACAGCGTACGGTTGCCTGATCAGCAGAAAGCTTTCGATGCCGCGATACTATCAAAACCTAGTAGCCGCGGGTGACAGGTGTTACATTTAAACTGCATACTTCAGTGCTTCAAACTTTACGGTTTCACCTTTACCAGGACAGGTTTCCGATTTCGCTTACTCATTTCATCCACGGTATGTCGCTCCTATCGGGACTCGAATAAACACCCATTTCGCTCGCTGACTAATGGCAACACAAGGCCTTTACCCGGACGCACAAGGACACTCAGCTTAGCAGAGAGGGCTGACAGAGCTGCAGCAGAGTGGACGCACGCGAAAGTGCGATTGTGAATAATCACTTATATTCCTTAGCGAGCAGCAGGTGTGAACGCATCGACAGAAGATACAAGAAAAAGATAACCTAACTGCAAATAATAAAAAACAACAAACGGTGGCCTTATAAGAGAGGGCAATAACGGTGAGCTTATGATGGGAGATGGAGAAAACAAACAAACAAACACACGCACGACTTTTGTAAGAGAAATAAAGATTTCCAATAGATAGTTAGTGTAACGATATTCATTAGTCCGTCCGTCTTGGCGCAGTTGCAGCAAAACTATTATATTCTAATAAGGCATTCCAGTTGAAGGCGTTTTTCGACTCTGCTCTGTTCAGTATCATATTTTCGACGTTTCCTCTTCCATCTGCACCTTCTGCTTACTGTGAACGCAACGTTCTTCTGGTTTTCTGTAACTCTAATGTTTCACAGTTGAGGAGAACATCAGTAGCATAGGATTTAAAGAGAGGGTTTTGTTTTGCTTTAGGTTAAGAACATCGTAGCTAGGCATGTGTATCCCCGATGCTCCACGGGTTGTTGAAGAGCCTAATTAGCATCGAAACGGGGACGGAGGCAGAATTCCTCAGGAAGCGTTGGTTGGACTGCTGGAAAGTTCAACGGTTATATCACTTGACCGGTGCGATCGGATTCGATTCTTCCAAAAATCGTGCGAATAAAATGGTAATGTAGTTCGAAAAAAAAGTAAAATTTGAAAAGGAAGACAACAAAGTTCGAATAATTTTGGAGATTTCCCATGGGTAAAGACACTTGACATGCACAGATGTTTTATTGGTAGAGCTAATAGTGTTGGAAGAGCTATTCGAGGTGATTTTAGAGGTTTGTACGACTTCAGAGGTGACGTTGGCAAAACTTGGCCTGAACGATGGAGAATTCTTCCAAGAGGAGACTGAAAGGTGTTTTTTTTTTGGAAAACCCTAATTCAAATCTAGAATAGTTCCATGAATAAAAGCTTATTTATTAAGATTAGCAGGATGCTTTCGTCTGAAAAATGATCTTCATTGCTCTAGGATTGACTAGGTTCCTAGGTTTTGTGATAGTTAGGGATTAGGGATTAGGTTTTGTGTTAATCACTAAATTCCTCTCTAAAGATCTCTTACATCTAAAGTCGATGATAAACTTGAGGCCCACAACGTTTGCCTCCAACTCCACCGTATTATTCTTGATCTCTTGATCGACGCAACACACTCAAGAAGTTCATTGCACGCAACCCGCAACTCCGCGCACACACACGCCGCACACACACCGAGTGGACAGTGAAAAGTCCATAATGCACGGCATAACGGCATGCAGGCGGGTCGGAGAGTGGTGGTGAAGTTTTGGCTCCTCCGTCTCACGCTTCGACGCGTTGTTTGCTTGGAGAAATATCATAGCCGCTGGCGAGAGGCCTCTCCGCTGCCACCCGCCGACAGCTGGCCGCGAGAACTCAGCCGAGCGTTACAACCGAGCCCCGGTGCCCATGTTCTTCGAAGCCACCGGCGGCCGGCCGGTCATCATTAGCAATTCGTGCCTTACCGCTGCCGGTGAGCGATCGCATTGTTCTTCGGGGGGCACCACCAAGCCGCGCCGTTGAACAACTTCCAAACGAAATTGATAATAACTTCCGAAATGGGTGGCTCGTTCTGTTCGCAAGGGGGTCCGCAGGGTGCTATTGCTGCTTCCGGCTCTCTTGCGGCAGCACTTACGCGGGAAGTGTAGCGTTACGCTTGGAGGCGGCTGTAGGAACACCGGGATCTAGGTAGGGAGGAGACGCCTGTGCCGCAGACACACAGTAACGTGACGTGAGTAACGTACGTAATGAACGCTGGCCGAAGGGTGGTCCAACGGGAGCATCAATCCGGAACGCGGGGCTCGGAACATTATGGTCGGTCAGAGCTTGTGTGTTTGTGTGCGCCGCGTGGACGAGCGAAGACTCCCGGGCAGAGAGGGTTTGGGTTTGTTTTTCTTCGCCAGCATGTGCAGGGGGTTTTTTGAACCGATCTTTGAGCTGACACGCTTGAGGGAACCGACCCGCCCTGAGGTACCTCGAGTGAACTTTGTTTTACAAATGTTATTTTTCTTTTACTGCCCAATTGAAGAGATGGCGTACGAGAATAGATTCCATTTGGAGTGCCTGATTTATGAGCCACATTTTTAAGTTACTGTAACGATTGTTTCTGCTCCGAAATTACAAGGAATGCGTGCTATGGAGAGTTGGTTATTCGCTTGACTACTCTTACAAAGGGTTACAGCATTTTCAGTCTATTCTTTAACACCGCACACAGTCACTCGAATCTTTAAAGTGCATTGTATAAGAGCGCACAATCAATCTTTAAGTCGTTTCACACTATCTTCACATATATTTTGTGTACAGTTCAAAGATCGAACTCGATCATCTCGATTACAGTCCTCGCCAAAGCAGAGATCCAAACAGAGGAAGCCACGTAAGGAAAATTACGTTACAATACTACGACTTAGTACATGTTACATGTAATAGTACATCGTATCTTGACAAACTTACTTGACTTTCATATACGTCAAGTTTCTTGACAACAAACTTGACCATGTACTTGACTTTCATATACGCTACTTCATCATGCGTTTAATGTTTTAAACCGATCCTGCAATCTTGCTACAATGTAAGCACCTTCATTTTCATAACTGTGCCTTCGCATTCGCATTGTACCTTCGCGAAGGGGACAGAAGACCTCGGAAAGTTCGATCGTACGATGCTGATGTCTTATAATTAGGCATCAAAATGTGTACCTTAGTTTTCGTCCAATCACCCGCATTCCCGGTTCCGGCATAATTTATTGCATGGACCGTATTGACCCGAAGGACTTCGGAGCCGTGGTTCGATCTTCTGTGAGGACGAAAATCAGACAGAAGAGAAACGGGCCGATTACTTAAAAAGATCTCGAGTCTGTTGCGCTTGCAGCCGCTTTATCCTGCGGGGCTCGCTCGTTCTTCACTCCTATCATCGAATCAGATCGTTTTGATTGAATTGGAAAACTTCACCGGCAAAACCATCAAAGGGGACGAGCCGGCTGTTCCGCGACGATTCTGCCGCATGGGACATCGCCGTCCCAAGCGTCGTTTGACTGGATGATGTATTCGAGCAGGTAATTATAGGTTCGAACTCACGTGCGATGTGTCTTCTGGGTGGTTGTCTGCCGGACAAAGACCCCGGGCGAAAATTTGGCACCGTAAATGGACGGGATCGGACCGGTCTGGTCCAATGTTCATGGCCGAGCATAGCCAACATTCTGAGCAAGTGTGCACGGTTTCAAGCCTAGTCCCACTGAAAGTGTCTCTAATGTTTGACACAATTTTTATTGTGCCTTTTCGTTTCAATGACTCCCATACTTGGTCGAACCGATTAATAACTCACTCTTTACTCCTTTGAGTGACCTTCAAGCAGTCTCCGATGGGGCGAGTTTCCTTTTTGGTAGTAGCGAGTCACCGATCGTGTGCTGCTCCTGTTGCGAAACGGCATATGGCTTGCGCTCGGATATACTTTGGAGCACAGAAGCGGCACAAACGCGTTGCACGATGATGCGGGCACAGCCGGTAAACAAAATTCACTTGCGAACCTGTTTCTTGCTCATCGTGCGCTCTCATCGCGTCTCGTTTAGCCAGTAGCCGTTGATCGTGATGGCCATGATTGGGACATGCACCAACGAACCTGTTCCTTTGCATCCGTACTCGATGAAACACGTTGGAAAGTGATGCCCTGGGAGAGCAGAAGGCATACGCGTGCACCGGAGTGAATGGTGCGCGCTCATTTGAATGTGCGCGTTTCTAATGCACTTTTAGTGCGTATGCAAAAAATAGCTGGGCCGCGTACGGTGCTGCGACTCTTGCGGTTTATACTTAGCCTTGGATCGGATGATTTGTCATCATCACTGGAAGTGAAAACGATCGCTCTCCCATGTTTTTTTTTTCTAAAATGGTTTGCTTGTTGGACAAATAGTGGGAGAACTCTACGGTGATCTGATGTGGAACAGCTTTGAAACATCTGTTCAATTTCTTCCAACTGTAATTGCTTCCAGAGTGCGAATTTTAAAATTTTATCAAGATTTGAATCAAATAAATGAAAGCCTGGTTATGGAATCAGGATTGATTTCTAACTTGAAATAAATTAATAAAAAATCTTTTTACTATATGAATGCTACCGTTATTTATGGATAACTTTGTCATCGCATAATCGGTGATAAATTATGTGAAATTTGTTTACTATCCTATTCAATTGCTAATAGCAACGGTCATTTCAAATGTGATGTCTAAACAACATGTGTCAAATAGCATGACAAGCTATTGTAAACAGTCATTTTATTTGGCAAGCTAAAATAGCTACCACAGTTTACAATTCAGTTAATGTACATGATTAGTTCTTGGTTTAATATTGTTGAAGGTTCATAATATTCTGGCCTATCTCGTTTTTTGTACATAAACTGTCATTCGAATACACCGAATGAGGGTAGCCGTGCTCGACACCTCAGCGAGCCTTTGTTTACATCGCCAAACGTCAAACGACAACTTTTTTCGTCAACAACAAAATCTCGCAGTCCCCCTCAAGTTTAATCCATTTATCCAACTATTCCGACCCGTATCGCTAATTCTTTCGATTCTTTTAGCACCGCATGTCGCTGTACTGGACTGTTTTAATTTAAATTCGACCAAAAACACTTCAAGCAAGCCTGCGTCCAGCGGAGACAACTTTGTCCAGCAGCATCTTGCCAGGGTCTAGCGAAGGTTCCCTGTGTTGCGTGCTAAAGCAGCGCTTGCCCGGAATGGCGACGGAAGAAAGCGAACCCGTCCCGCCACCGGTAGAGCCCGAACCGGGCTACCAGGAGTCGGACAATACGCGTCCCTCAAACGCGGAAGACTTCCCCAACTTTCGCGATTTCCAGATCGTCAAGATGGTGCAGCACTTTCGCGTCGTAACGGACGGTTCGCAGGAGCAGCTGCGGCTCGGGTTCAAATGCAAAACGTGCGGCGTAACGTTCAACAAAACGATGCAGCTGCTCGGCCACATACGCTTGCACTTCGAGGACGAGCACACGTGCCGGGAGTGCGGGAAATACTTTTTCGATCCGAACAAACTGCAGATACACATCAAGTAAGTGCGCGGACGGGACGGGCCACTGGTGCCGGAACGGAGGGTCGTCAATTACGCTTTGTTTTCATTGCAGGGCCAAACATACGATTAACCTGCTCAAGTGTCAGCTCGGCTGTCCCCGATACTCGACGGGCAGCTTCAAATGCCTCCAGCTACACTACGAGCGCTACCATTTCGTGAAAATTCGTATGAGTGAGCTGAGGAAAATGGACGAAGCAATCCGGAACGGTGGTACGGTTATGACGCAAATAATCTCGAAAAGGCAGCGACGCAAACCAACGCTCACGATGGAACTGCCGCGGCCGTCTTCGAGCGGCGAAGAATCGCAGGGTGCAGAAGAGCCTTCCGAGTGTGATGACGAGACGG
>KZ071678.1:147328-158930 GCA_002091845.1 Anopheles cracens | reverse complement strand
TGCGATGTTCTTTAGAGTAAATCAAAATTGCTTTCTTTTCGGCTCCACGAAAACCCGTGGATGGTTTTGATAGGTTAGAAGAAAAAGTTTTATGTTTATCGTTTTACCTTCTCATCGACTTTTGTGTCCTGAGGTATAGCAAGCGTGCAGATGTGGAGAAGAAAAATGGAGAGCGTTTCAAATTCGTCTGAACCAGTAGGTCAACAACGTTAACCAGTGGCCAGAAACACATTCCTTTAGGTATACGGTACCTCAAACGTTAAATCGGGTCTATCTATCACAAATTGCATCTTATAGTGTCAAAAACAGTTTTACGACATATTCGTAAACTTTCATCCAAATCAACTGAAACAACGTAACACTCAATCTCAAAGGCAGACAATCGTTCTGGTTGTAGGTGTCCTAACGTTTGAGCAACAACAATGTACTGGTAGATAAGTTTGTATGGATTGTATGGCGATGGATATATTTAAGCCACGAAAAGTGTTATGCAAACCTGCTTCATGAGTCTGAACGAATTTTGAACAGAACTCATTCGATTCGATGGCTACAGCTACGGGGCGTGAAGATTCCTCCCAATCGGTTCTTTAACAGGAGCACAAAGCAAATGAAACTGTTGCACCTCAGGAAACTAGAAACTCGATTGAAGGCGAAGTTGATGGTTTTAAAATGTCGAAATAATAATTTCCTTGTGTAAAGTGATCAGACGAACTTCGTCGAAGTTTAATTCAGAAAAACCCTCAGTGAACCGGCACAACAGCAACGGCATAAAGCACCCGCGAACAGATTTGAATCGAACACCGCTTCGAGCCTCTTATTCTACCACATGTATTATTTAACCCAATGTTAGAGATAAATGTTTCGGGTAAGATAAATAAATGGACAAAATAATTGTTTTACATGCAAAATTCACGGAATTTTCAATACATTTCGACGATAAGTTAAGTAATGCTGTATAGTAAGTAGATCTGTTAGTTCACCACCGTCGGTGCTGACGTTTCCGCGTCGGCCGTGGTCGCCGCGAGATGCTGCATCAACAGGTGCCGCAACAGCTTCGTACGCTCGTGTTCCGGTTTCTCTGCCCGTATGCGATACAGCACCTCCGGGAAGTTCGGGTGGTTCACTTCGATGTGGTGTGCGTACTTCTGCACGTTCGATAGGACCCGTTCGCACGCGAAACACTTCAGCTGGTCGTGCGAATGGCTGGACAGGTGTCCGTTCAGTGCGGTCGCACGGGTGAACGTTTTGTAGCAGACGATGCACATGAACGGCCGATTGCTGACGTGTACGCGCAGATGTATCAGCATCGAGTGCTCCTTGGCGAAGCACTTGCGGCACTCGGGACACTTGAAGGGTTTGGTTTCCGCGTGCATGATGCGCATATGCTGCCGCAGACCAAACTTTTCGCCGAACGTTTTCCCGCACAGCCCGCAGGTGGTCGATGTAACCGGGTTGAAGCCGGGCATGGTGGAGTGTGGCGCATCGGACGTTGCGGTCAGGTCCAGCTCTTCTGGCTGGGGCATTTCTTCTAGCTCCGGCGAGCGCGCTTGCAGCTCCATTTGGGCGAGATTTTCGAGAAACTGCTGATCGACGGTAGCGACCGAGCTGATGACGAAGCCTACTCCTCCGGGGGTGTTTGTTATGGTGTCACCAGCGGACTCTTGCGCCAGTTCCTCTTCCTGGAGCTCAGGTTCTATTTTTAGAGCTATCAGTTGCTCTGATTCCTCTTTCTGATGGTTTTCAGCATCTTCTTCTTTCAGCAGATGCTGCACTTCAGGCTGTTCTCGATGATCCACCTCTATGGTGGTAACCGAAGCGGCCGGAAGTTCCTGTTGGTCCCTCATGAGCAACCCCGATAGGATTGGATTACATTCGATTTGCTTTTTCAAGCTCGAGTTTGCCTCCTGCTTGTTAATCAGCACGAGATCCACCTCCGAGGACACCTTGATGGCCGCCTGGCACGATTCCTGGTGTTGCTGAAGGGCTGAGTTCTTGGGGAACTCTTCCCCACACTGACCACACTTAAAAGTTTTCTCCTCGAATATATTCTTCTCCAGCAGATGCTGCTTCATGTGCCGATACAGTGTGTCTTTGGGCAGCGTCTGTTCACACTCGATGCAACGGAAGGTAGCCGTTCCTGTGGTGGGCGACTTCTGCTCACCAGGCTCCTCGATGCTGGTACTCGGTATATCCACACCTAGCGGAGTGGCCGATTTCGTAATCCTAGTCACCGTCAGCCCAGGGTGGAGCTTTTTTATGCAGTGCACCTTCAGATGCAACTTCAGACGGGTAGAGTTGGCGAACGAACGTTGGCAGAGACTGCACACGTACGGACTTTCGCCCGTGTGGACGACAATGTGCGCGATTAGGTGTCCGGTGTTGGGGAGGATTTTCTCACACTCGTTGCACTTGTACTGCGCACCATCGGCCGCGTCTGGCTGAAGGACGGTGTACTTGTTCGACAACGATTTCGCGACCTCATCGTTCAGGTAGTCGGACGTAATGTGCGTACCGTTGGAGTCGTACAGTTCCTCTTCGCCCTCATCGTCACCATTTTTGGAAGGCTGCAGGTAATAGTAGGCAGGAAGATTCTGTTTCTTCGCGCTTTCGTTCTCCTCCATTTAGAAGCTTCTAGCAGCTTGTGAAGCTGTACAATACCCTAGAAAATTAATTGTTAGGAGGTTACGAGTTCCAGCTTGAGGTACAGCTAGTATGCAACACACAAACCTGCAGAAGATGCAAACGAAACGAAAACAAAAGGGCCAATTTTGTTCCAGGGTTTGCTGTTTTTCTCACACACAGGAGATGGTTTTTATTGACGATAAAATCGATCTGTTTACATGTTTTGACAGTCTGTGTTTTGGCACAAAACATCGAAGCATCGGAAATAAGATTTGTATTGCGAGCTATCTCGCATTATGAAGCATTATAATTTTGTATGCGGAAGTGATTTCATCTCCATTACATCAAATAAAACGCTATTTAAGTCAGTCTTTGCCATGTAAACTATTTTTAATGGAACAAAATAACAATGTACACTAGTAACCTTGGTAATCACCAATCGAGGTATGTAAACATACTGGGCAGCTGTCAAAAACGGCAGAAAGAAAAAAAAATTGTGAGCACAGTGAAATATCGCGCGTTTTCTGCGTTAATTATTATCGATTGTAAACAAATGGACCAGTGAAAGTAGTTACAAAACGCAGTTTTCTCCATCCCACTGCACCCAGGTCGGGGTATTTGGCCAAAGTTTTGCTGGTTTGAAGCAGTGCGCAAGAACAATCCGCGCTTGAACGCCCGCTCCCGAGACCGGTGTGCTGCTGCTGGTGGTGGCTTGCTCTACCTGCCGCAGAGAGCAGGCAGAATGTCGGTCGTCATCGAAACCACGATCGGCGACATCACGGTGGACCTGTTCCTGAAGGAACGGCCGCTGGCCGCACTAAACTTCCTGAAGCTGTGCAAGCTGAAGTACTACAACTACAACCTCTTCCACACGATCCAGTCGGACTTTATCGCACAAACCGGTGACCCGACCGGTGCCGGCGATGGCGGCCAGTCCATCTGGGGCATCCTCGAGGGCGACCACAAGCGCTACTTCGAGGGCGAGAGCGTACCGAAGATAAAGCATTCCGAGCCGGGACTGCTGTCGATGGTGAACGCGGGCGAGCAGTTGATCGGGTCGCAGTTTTTCTTCACCCTCGGCGCCGACCTGACCTCGCTCGACGGCCGGCACACCGTCATTGGTGAGGTGACGGAGGGTCACGAGGTGCTCCGCAAGCTGAACGAGGTGATTTGCGATGAGAAGCATCGCCCGTATAAGGACGTGCGCATTACGCACACGGTCGTGCTGGACGACCCGTTCGAGGATCCGCGCGGTTTCCGCGAGCCGAGCCGATCGCCGTCACCGTCGGCAGAGCGTCTGCAGGGTGGTCGGATTGCGGCGGACGAGGAAATTGACGATCTGGATGGGAAGACGGAGCAGGAGATTGCGGAGATGATTGCGGAGCGGGAGGCGAAGGCACGGGCAACGATTCTGGAGATCGTTGGAGACATCCCGGACGCGGACATAGCCCCGCCAGAGAACGTGCTGTTCGTGTGTAAGCTGAACCCTGTCACGACGGATGACGATTTGCAGATCATTTTCAGTCGCTTCGGGAAGATCAAGGGTTGCGAGGTGATCCGCGACAAGCTGACGGGCGACTCGCTACAGTACGCGTTTATCGAGTTCGAGAACCAGAAGTCGTGCGAGGATGCGTACTTCAAGATGGACAATGTGCTGATCGACGACCGGCGCATTCACGTCGACTTCTCGCAGTCAGTTTCGAAGGTGAAGTGGCGCGGGAAGGGCCGTGGTATCGAGTTTAAGGATGGTGCAGATAAACGATCGTTTAAGGATCACGACCGTAAGAAGCAATCGAATCGGAATGGCGATGGCAACAGACGCCCGAACAGCTCCCCGAAAAGGGAACGCGAACTGGACCGGGATCGGTCAAACTCACCGTCTAGATCTCGCTCGAGGTCTCGTTCGCGGTCCCGATCCCGGTCCCGGTCTCGATCGGCACCAAAACGTTCCAGCAATGTAGACCGCAGACAACGCAGTCGCTCCAGGGATCGGATGCGTGAACGCGACCGGGATAGAAATCGCTCCCAGCATCAGCAACGTTCGCGTAATGCACTGGATCTGAACCGCAATCCGAATCCCAACCTGACCGAACGTAACTCATCCTACATGGAGCAACGAAATGGGCGTGACATTCGCATTAATCAGGGCATGGTGGATTACAAGAATCGTCCGTACCCAGTCACTTTCGTCCACCGGAAAGGTCCGCGCGAAATGAATGCACCCCGTGGTGGTGGCCGCGGCGGAGGGCGACCCGATCCGCCACCCCGCCGACGATCGCGATCACGTTCCAGGGATCGCCGAGGGAGACGCTCGCGCAGTACATCCCGCTCGAGGGACCGTCGCCACAGTCCTCAGGATCGCTACCGAAGCCAGCGGTCGCGTTCACGCGAGGGAAACGGACGGAGAAGAAACCACCCCGAAGCGTCGCGGACTCGCAGTCCTTCGCCATACGGTCGACACCGGGCGGAAAAGGAGGACGTCCGAAAGGCGGACGCCGAGAAGCTAACAGCTACGGGAAGATCCGGCCCACCGGATCCAAGGCAAAGGGATACAACAACCTCCAAACGGCGCTCATTCAGCTCGACCGCGAGCCCGCCTAGGGAGGAGAGGCGGAAGAAAAGAAGCTCTTCTACAGCGTCCGATTCGTCGGCCTCATCGGCTAGTTCCTCGTCCACCGGTTCGTCCTCGAGCGCTCCCGATGAACGGTCGAAAAAGAGAAAGAAGAAATCTTCGAAAAAGAAATCGAAGAGCAGCAGTAAATCTAAAAAGCGCAGGGCGGGTTCCGATTCTTCGGATGGCGGTGGTGGCAAACACAAGAAAAAGAAGTCTAAGGCCAAGAAGAAAAAGAAGAAGCATTAAGTTTGTGAGGGCTTATCACACGGAAGGGGACGATATTTGAGGGGTTATTTCAATTGGATTTTTTTCTGTCAAAAACAGCGACAATTTTCTATCGAATTCGTCGTATACCTTTCCAACATAATTCAGAAAAAATGCCCAGTTTTAATATCGATGCTTTTTTACCTACAAATTGAAGAATATTCAGATTTAAGCGCTCTAGTCATCATTAAAGATGACAAGGATGGAGATCATGCCTCTCAGTGTGTTAGTGGCAAGGATAGTATAAGCGTAAGAACAATTATGAAATAAACTTTTTGTTTTGGGTACTACACATCCAACACTATCTGATGATGCGACAATATTTCCATCACAAATGTTTTAGAGTGGTGTTGTAGTCTATATTGCAAATTTTATGCAACATTTTTGATTATGATTTCTTTCGAACACTGAAAGTGGCATTAATCTTCTTAAGATTCCTATCCGGGATAAACTGAGTAATATATTATCTGATACGCAGACAGTGTGATATTAAAGCACATGTAATAAAGTATTACAGTACCTTAGTATCGTGTCTTTCCTCAGCGCTTTGCGTTGTAGAAAGGACCTTTATCCCTCATGTCTTCAATCTAGGTGCACCAGGAAATGATTTTCGTTTTTAAACTCAAAAAACTTTTTACAACACAGTCATGTACATTGAATCTTTTCATATATCTTTAGAAATTATAAATTTGGACAATCAATTCTCTCCAAGGATGCATACACCCGATGTAAGAAAAACCATCCGCATACATTTCTTACAACGACCAATTCAAAAACCTGATGGTTCGATCCCGCTCGCCAGAGGGTGCACCATTCTCTTTAGTTTTTTCCCCGGTCATTGGCGCACAATAGAGGCCGGATGACCCGAACTCCGAGATGTTTAAATTTAATCTGACAGCTCGTTTTGACAGTCTTTTTGTTGTTTGTTATTGTATTTCTTCTTCTTTCTTCATCAGAGGCCCTAAAAACTTCGAAGGAGGAGGCCACGCTGCTGCGCCCTGCCGAAATTAGTTAACTAAGATTGTCCAACAGTTTCTGGATTAGGCGTGAAATATAACGGCGTTTGACGGCGTGCCGTGAAAGTGTAAGCAAAACTAGCACAAAAAGTGCTGGAAATCCCCTTCTAAATCAGTACCACCTTGCTTCGAAACGTAAAGGGTGTGTGCGCGCGCGTGTGTGTGTGTGCTTCGGGAGGAATTTTCATAGCTAGCCTTCAATATTTTCCACCGCCAAAGTACAACACCTAATATCAGACAGCAGAAGGCAAAACCAGCATTTCAATTCAAACCGCAGCAGGCGGCAAGAAAATTAATAAAAGCTCTCCCACCAAGGTGTGGCGTGAGTGTTTTGTACCACCGTTCTAATAAGGTTTCCTGCAAATGGCGGCGGTGAAGCAGCAACCGCAGCAAGCACCGGGCAGTGCCTCCTTTGTGTAGCGCAAAAGAAAACGCCAAACACGGGCGGCGAAAAGTGGATCCTTTTCTGGTGGTAGGCGCATCTGCATGTACGAAACAATCGTCCCATAAACAGTCCCATCGTCGACGGTGCGCGGCCGGGTCTATCTTGATATTATCGATTGGGAAATCAATGTCGCTTGCGTTATCGTCGCCCGTCGGCCCCCCCCACTCCATCCCACAGTCCAACTCTCCCTTCCATCCCTTTCGAGCCGAACATTGCTCACGCGGCCATTCGTCAAGTGCGGCGGAACATATCGTACGATGTGTGTGCAGCGCGCGATGGTGGTAACCTGCCCTGGTCTGGTAGTGGTGTGTATTGGATTCGCCTGCTTTACCGGAGGCCATTACACTGCGCTACAACGCTTGCTGTGTTGTGTGCTGGTGGTAGTGTTTGTAGTAGTAGTAGTAGTAGTAATATGCTGGGGGTATGGTTCCACAGTGTTGCTAGTTGGAATGCTACCGCGTGGGGAAAATTGTGTATTGGACACTTTTTTTTTGTTGGCCTCCAGCGGCGAACGGAGATTGCAAACAAACAAACCCCAACGCACACACATACACTCTCTCTTCGTAAAAATGTTTTCCACGTTGGTGGAAGCGGTGGATCCAATGGAAACTGCAACGGCTCAGTTAGGTATAGGAAATAGATTTTTAACCCGCACTTTCCGTTGGGCCAGTCGGAAGTCAGTCGCAGTCCAAATTCGGTCACCTTGTACGGTTGTATACTTCGCAGTAAATCGCACACCATTCGAGGGTGGAAATCTGCTACAATGATCTTACATTTCAAACCCCCTCAAGGCAAGGTGCACGTTTACCGTGTCACTCGTCACGTCTCTTTTTCTTCAGGATGCAGAACATTGTGATTGTAACGGTTGTGGTAATTGTTGTTACAAATATATTTTCTCGCAACTGAGCGGTGCTAATGGGGCGAATAAAAATCATGTTACTCGGTATGGACGTTGCGATAAACTCGCAGGTACCTATAATCATCGATTTATGATTTTTTTTAAATAATTCTTTTTACATGTTTTTCAATGTTTATAAATGAAAATCCTTAAAGCTAGAACTAGAAAATTCGAAAAAAATCTAGCAAATTCTTGAATAATTCTAGCTATCCAGAACCAGGAAATCATAGTTATCCAAGCTATTCTTAAATTATTTGCAATGGATAAAACACAATATAGGATTAGTGATGGTTGAGTCTTACAAAATTTAGCCACACATTACCTCAACCTTTTTAAAGTATTAACATAGGCTGTTAAATGTGTCAAAACGACGCGATTTCAAAGTGTCCCACTTTAATCTTGACGCACTGTACCTCATCGAAACACGTATGTTTGCATTCTTCCTGTGTTATATCAATCACGAGTGATTGAGCGTATTTTTTTTGTTGCTCCGATTGATGTCATCGCGATATAGTGTAGGAGCAGGAATTGCTTTGATAAGAGCCCGGATATTGTAGGCTACCGCTTGGAACAAAGCCCAATTGGGTTTCGCTTTCATCGACAAAATCGGTCCCTTAACAGGCCATCAATCGAAGGACAGAAAGTATTTCCAGTGCGTCAAGTCGGAATTAAGAACACACTGAATCACTGCTTAAAACGAGCTCAATTTTCTTGGAACAAGATGCGTTATCGATGCATTCATCAGCTATTTTATGCTCCCTTATCATTCGCATGGCTGTGCGCATGATTCACGTTCGCGTGAGTCTTCAGATTTTGCAACGTTTTCAATCGCACCATCTGTGCTGTAGATCAGATTACAGCTGATTTGAGATGTTTCGCTGTGCAGGTGTTGAGTAGTTGGTACCGCTTATGGCAGGTGTGTGTTGCCTCCTTATCTACCCCTAGTGTACATTTTCGAGGCATCATCAATCGTAAATGGTGATGAGGGAGCCAATCGCCCCAGGGGACTGAGATAATAAGTTGAAAAGGTTTTAGAAGGTCATACGATTAGTTGCGTCTGATGCTAGAGACTGATTCTATGGGATTTTTTTATAGCAATGTTCTTATTTAATATCAAGCGTAAATAATACTTCCAATAATGATAGTTCCTAGATCTTCTGTTTCTAGATTGCAGGACTGGCAATCCCAATAACATCCAAGTATTTGCGCGGTTATGTATCTAGGACGAGTATTCTACGCAAGAATGTTCGAACGGCTTCCGTTTTCACAGGATCTTAAGAACATACGCGAAGGACATCAGGACGCCGGGTTCCGTCTTTTCGTCCCGGTGTAATGGATATGCACTTCGCTGATGATGTGATGTATATAGGCACGGTGGAATCGATGTGGGTCATGGTAACGCAAACACCCGACGGTGTAACGCCGGATGTCCGTCCCTTTGTGGCGTACCTTTCGCTTGGCTTTCATCGGATCCATAAAGTATCCGCTTGGGAGGACAGGGACAGATTGGCACCCATTTAGAGAGATGGTCGCGGAGGTGGCAAGAACCATGGTATTTTGCGTTATTATCTCCATCGTTTAATCTCCCCACATTGTCCTTGGCATCGTGTGTCAGTCTGATATCTCCGGGGTATCGATAGATCGATCTATTCAAGTAATTGAGCTATCTATTCAAGTAATTTAACTAGCTTAAGTTTTCTCTTTTGTTTTCGAAAGTTCGTTCCAAGTTTACAATAAAAAAATACTTGCTATAAAGTGCTATAAAACACATTGTGAGAGTTTTATACCCTAGCTACTAATACATGTGGAACCACACCGTCGGTAACAAATCGAAAACCACTCAACCAATGTGAGTCACATCGATCCACGGTGCAATTATACCGCAGTTTAGCTAGAGCGTTCTCTTCTTTAGTCCTTCGGCGTCGTCGTCGTCGTCCAGGTGGGACACTATGTAATTTAGCTGTCTGGTCGCGTGAGATCACGTGATAGCGTTTCAATACAATTACGGCACCGAATGTTGGAGCGGCGCAACTCCTCCGCAGGACCTCGTCCACCACGTTCCTGTGCCGTGGCGATCGGGAAGGTATTTTGTCGGGTGTGCTGGTCACGTTAATTCGATGAGTGCAAATGGCTTCGGAGGTGGTATTTTTTATACCACCACGTTAGAATATTCGCAGAACCAACGAAGACGACCCCGCTAATTTAATTATTTTCAATTTCCTTGTCTGTGCTGCCGGTGGTGTTGGACTACTTGTAGGTATCATCCAGAAAGTGGCAGCTAAGTGAGAGTTTTAATCAATTTCTTGTCTCCTAACGAAGTTTGAGGCATTTCGATTAATGCTACATTTTTAGTACACTTTATGGCAGGTCGTAAAAATGACTGGCGAAAATATTGTCAAATTCGTACGTTCCCGGAACGTATGTTGCGCTAAGAAGTTCTTTTCTGTTCAACACATTAGTGTTATATATGAAAATGAGTTAAACTTAATTTAAAATGAACCTTTGACGCACGTTTAGTCGTTATACCTCGTACCATTTCACATACCATAAAGGTAATAAACGGGATCGCATAATTGAACGAACGCTACGCAATTTGCATATTCTCCTCCGTCAATGAACATTCCAGGAAGTGAAATCCGGGTGACATTTGTGACAGGTTAACGTAGAATGGCAGGCAGGCGCAATGCGTTGCTTGACGCAAGTAGCAGCACCATACCGTGTACGTACGGTGTACGCCTTTATGCTGTCTACGAGTCGACCGGAGGACCGTCCAAGGGAAATGCCAATTGAAAAGGGTCAATTAGCGCGGTCGCATGATGTGCGTTGCGCGGCCTTATCGTGATTTTACTATTTCTCGCACGACGCGTCTAAAAAGAAGGGCTGCTCTGATAACAGGCGTTTTTTGCTAAGTTATACAATCCTCAAGTACGAGCAATGGCTGTCTCCCTGTCGCGAGGTATTAAGTATTAGGAGTATTAGGACTTGAAGTAGTGAGCATAGCATGAGTTCATCTAAAAATGGATATATTTCTCATAAACGTAGAGTATGCAGTCTAATAATATCACACCACGCCAGCGCCAAACTGCTATCTGCCTTAAGTCTCGCATCTATTCTCTTATCAACTTCTTTATCCGGTAGATTAGTTTTGTTCGTCGCATGTGGTGTTACGTTTTATCTCAGCCCAGTCCGCTTCGAGCGAACTGGTGCGATACAATGTGAGGGAATGTTTGGACAGCATTTTTTTCCTTTGTTATTGACTTTGTAACTTGAGCCCACCCATAGCTTCCCCGGTGGATGGCTTTAGCATTCTCGGGAAGTACGTACGATGACTCAAGGTCTAAATAAGTAAGCAGGTCCCCACGAAAGTGGTGTGAACAACGAATGGAAAACGAAATCGAACGAAAAATGATTCATATCTTGAACTTAGCTGATAATGTTCTAAAGAAATGTCGTTCTCTGTAATGGTTCAGTTAGAACTGGAACTGGATAAGCACTCTCCATTGCAGTTAACACTCGCAACTGATAATTAAATTATCAAACAAGCGAGAAGGTTTATGATTTACATATCCATGGCGAAATTGCATAAGATGTGTATACCATGAAGTAAGCAAACGATACTTTCCGTATCAGATTTGTAATAGCAGACGATCACTTTTGAAAATGTACACGACTCATACCTACGGACGGATGTTTGTCAGATATCGGTAGTGCCATAAATCAAAATGCTATTCTTTGAACATTTT
>KZ071678.1:126959-147318 GCA_002091845.1 Anopheles cracens | reverse complement strand
ATTCGTGCCCAATCCCTGAGAAACAAATAAGCTTAGTTGTTCAGGTTAACCTCTTTATTTGTTTGTTTTCATTACAAATTTGATTTGTGTCTAATTTAGGCTTGAACAAAAGCAACTAATCGCCCCACGTTGAAGATGACCCAGCGCTGGCAGTTAAATGTTTGACCCGAAAAGTCGCTAGACCTAGGTAGGTGACGTTCGACGACGCACACAGTGACTTTGGCAAATGCAAGGTCTGCCACGTAATGCCACTGTGGACAAACGCGGCGCAAGGCGATATTGGCAATGCTGATTTTGCAACACCGCGAACCATTAGTAAGACCTGGTGCCAGGTGGAAGTAGACTGCAGCAGCTCTCTACCGTCACATGCTGCGTTTGTGTGTCTAGCCACCAGGGTGTGACCAGGGCACGTGTAGACTTGGGCACCGTCACCTGCTGCTGGCCTGTTATTTCGTCAAAGACGTTCGGACAGTTTGGGGGGACATTGGACATGGTAAGGCATGGGATTATGTATTTGTTTCTGCGGTGTGCAGTATAATTGGATTTTCTGCATCGTTTCGGAGTAGCTGGAGCCTCAGTCATGCGAAGTCCGAAAAGCTAAATGTAATTAGGAAGCGAAAAATATGGCCTTTGACTGATGATATTGGATCTAGAGGGTATAATTACAAATCTCTGAACTTGAGTACACTCGTTTGGGGACGATTGTTTGATGTGGAAGTTTTGGAAGACTAAGAATGTTTGGAGTCGTCGCTGGACTGCAATTTCTGGACAAAGTGTAACCTTTCAAAAACACATTACAAGGTCCAAACTGTAGTTTACTATGCCAGTGATGCCACTGAAACGCATCAAGGGAAGACACGATGTGGAAACAAACTGATGGACGACATTAGCATTGAGCGCACGCTTTTCACAACACGAACCTGGACCTTGTTCGATTGGCGACGCACAGGTATTCGAGTCAGTCCTCGCCATGGGTCTGTTGGGACGTGATCCTGCCACTGCGGATATGTGTGTGCGTGTTTCAATTCAGCCGCTGTCTCAATAAGTTTTAATCGACCTGTTTTACTCTTTGAAGGTTAGCTCGAGTTGGAGTGGAGCTGTTGAGTCACCGCGAAGCGATGTGCGTTATGCGTGGCGCGGATGGTTCCCCCAGCACAGTGAACGGAAGTGACGGCCCCACGCACAAACAAACCGACCGATCGATGTCAGCTGTTTGTTGTGGCCAGCGATGGGCGCTGACATTAATCGAGAATCCATTATGTACCTGAACGTGGCTAACCTTCGCCGCCGGACGGCGCGCCAACATCAAATTAGTCTCGTCGAAGCTTCTGGAAGGCTGGGTGCCTTGCGGCATGCGAGTGGCGTGTACCGATTTCTCACTCTACTGCCTCTGCCGCCCCTACTGGAGGCGAAAACTAAGCCACGAAATCGAACGCGAATTGTAACACGTTCCCTTTTCTCGCCCGTTGTTGCTTTACATTTCTCCACGCATCAATGTTGTGTTCGATACGTTTTCGAGCGGGAGCGAAGAGCATCATCTTCGCCATTGTTGTGAAAATAAGTTTGTTGAAACAGAAATTTGCGCGCTGCGAAAGTCGCTGGTTAGAAAGTTATGGAGCACTTTCGAGCTAGCTTGTGTGTTCGTGGGGTTCTTTCTCCTCCATGTTCAAGTACCCGGTACTCAAGTGGCGGCTTCAAGTGGAGCATTTGGATTCGAATGTTTGCCTTTTAAAATCCGGTCTCGCTGTACCAGGAAGAGTAGAACGCAAGCAAAACAACACTTCGTAGCTGTATGAATCAGCGGTCGAGCGTCAGTAAATTCTGATAAGACGAAAGAGCACATCTTTGTTCATAAGGCATCTTTGTTCTCTTGTTCATGGGCAGGGAGGTTGAGGATCATTGTTGTTGGAAATGATAGTAGACCGTATTACACGGAACAACAAATCATTCTCCGCGTCTACTATCATTTCCAACAATTGTAGTTCTACACTCGATATTATTATCTAATGCGAGCCTTATCGCTTCTGTTGAATGTTTGCTCACGTAAGCGGCGCTGAGATGACAATATTTATCGATTTCGTTTTAATTTCCCTATCACTGCTTGCTTTCGACTCACGTGGCACGTCACACGAAACACACGCATCTCGGAAGTGAGGTTATGCGTTTCAGGCCACAGTTTTTGCCACACGACCAACAGACACCGAAACGATGAAAAAAAGAAACGAAAAATGAACCACGTTTTCGTCCCTGCCATCGCGCTCGTGCTTCCGTTTTAGCCAGGATCCAATTCCAGCCGCCGGCTGTCGTTATTGCCCCTCCCGGATTGTGTCCCGGTGCACGCTTCTGCCTGTTGTATTCGTATGCTGGTGGTGGTGTTGCGCTCCTTGCGCCACACAACACCATCATCAGCTGATTGTCGCTAGTATGGGTGTATCATCAGGAAAGTGGAATGTCCGGGAACTGTGGGTCTGCTTCCAATAACAAGTCGGCATCGCTGCTTCCCATGGCGCTTCCAGTGGCGGCTGCGCAGTAGTAGCAGCTACGTGCACTACGTTTCGGCTTGCCGAATACGTGCCCGTCGCCGTCGCTTTCAAGGATGCGGAATGTAGATAATGCGTTTCGGTTCCGCAACTGGTTGCAACCGCCATCGCCGCCACCGTTCAGCACATAAGGATCGCACCCTGTACGGTATCGATTTTACTATGTCTATGGTGTCCTGGAGGAGTGGTATCTCCCGACACGGGATAATAGGTAGGTTCGGAATATACTCCGGGCTGTCCTTCCCGGTTTTGGGAGGTCAACAGACACACGGGATACGTTGGTGACGTCATCACGTTTCGTTGTTGCAGTCTAAAGTACACGACAGGGCTTTCGTGTTTGCGGTCTTCGTCGTGCCGGGGTCAGGGTTTTTTTTCGTGTTACTGCGTTGCTGTTCCAGCCAGTATTCTCTGACTCATCTTAGTCACATTGGGCTTGCTGTCATGGGCGATTCTTATGAAAGGAACAAGTCGGTATGATGAGGTGACACCTGCCAATACATTTCGGTGTCAGTCATCGTTGTAGACAATGGCGAATTGTGAATAAGTACACTGTTCAAACGGAAGTGAGTCGTTCCTGTCCTACTTTAAGTGAAGTGCAGACATAGGAGGTTAGGTACACCAAAATGCTTCATGCAAATTGTTTAATGCAAACAACTCAATTTGGAAAGGATGCGATGACTATTTTCAGCAAAAATTCTTCTAAAGGAATAATTGGAAATTTGAAATTTGACGGCATGTTTTGTCTATACGCCAATGTCCATATCGTTCATAACATAAATTGAATCCTCTTACCCTGAAATATCGAGAGCTTTGCGCAAAATGTGGGAAGGGATTCGAATGATTCTTTTTGCAATATGTTCATCTTGGTTCCGGTGATGTATAAATGCATAAAAATGCTGAAAAAAGTGACTGAAGGTCTGGAGTCTTATAACAGTGAAAATCTGGACGGTTTCGCTATCCGTCAACAGATGGCGCCACTCAATAAAAGTTAGTTCAGTTTGCCAAGTGAGCTGTACTTGGAAACATTTTTATGCTACTCAGTCAACAAGAAGATAGCTCTGTCGGGAATGTGTGCTTCTTTCATAAACCTTTGTTGCTCCATCATGGCGAATCGATGATTCAAGTGATCCCCGTCCATCATCATTCCAGCCTCGTGCATTGCATGTGACATTTCAAAAGTACATGTGGACACTTCTCTTGAAAAATGCACCATTAAAAGGGTAAATACCACCGTGTAGCTTCATTCATCTTTTTCACTCGTACCCGACGACAACAGACGGACCTTGCCAAAGCGCGCTCTTCACGATCATCACCGCGCGTTGGTATTAACACGGCGCAATTGATGTATTTTTGGAATGCTTAAAAAAACTACCAAAACCGGGTAAAAACGCCAATCACGCACGATCAGCGGTGGGTGCACATCAGCAAGAGCCCCGGTGGGACAGGTTTTTTGGACAGTAATGAGCGATGGTTGTGAAAAACAGCAACAAGCTCTACGGACACCGCCGCCAAACATGTGACGATTGCCAAATGTTGGCGTTTGGTTTGGTTGTGGTGTGTGCCGCTTGAGTGAAGCGACCCTCTTGTGCGGTCTCCTGTATTACGTGCAATGGATGGTTTATTATTTTGTAAACTATCCGCGCACCCGGTTTGTTCGCGGCTGTGTTTGTCATTATTGTTTGACAGAGCTGTGAAATTGAGACATTTGACTGCACGGGGCATCCCCACAAAAAAGAGTGAGAGAGGGAAATAAAAAAAAACCCCGAACGACAAGTGACGTAAAACACACAATAAACAAGCAGCGAACATTATCGGGTGAAAGTTTAAATCGCCAATTTTGTTGCATATTGGCGGGAGGTTTAAAGGAAAGGTTTCTTATCGGTTTGCGACGGGAACGGCGCGTGAACACGAGCGTGCAAATTACCGTCCGTCCTCCTATCTCATGGGAAAGCAAGTGATAAGGACTAAGTATAATTTTTAGCTTGTCCGAAAAAGAGATGAAGCAAACACGAGATACACGTTCAAATTCGTTGTCTTGCGCTTGAAAAGCACGACAGATGAGATAATTTAAGCAAATGAATCGTTTTTATCACTTTCACAAAGTAAACACACGTTTACGTGTCGTTCCGTTCCGCTGTGTCATGCTCTGCGTCAGTAATTAACACAGCACACACGATTAAGGAACCTGGGACATCACCTAAGATTGGAATAATGGGTCGTAAAGGTGTTTGCAGAGTAAACTCCCCACATCACAGCTCGGCGGCAAGCTTGTAGACTAGCTTTTGAAGTCTTTGATTGCAACAATAATGCATTATTCCGATCGGCAAACTCGTACGCTCCCGGAACGTATACTTACTTGTACATATTTTGATCACTTTAAAAATGGTTACTTTCAATTTGAGTTATTTGAAAAATGTTAAAGCACATTTTACCGCTGGAACACTCGAATCAGGAAGCTAGTGATTTGAAACAGAACGGCTTGTCGCAGCGTACGTTCCTCGAGCGAACGAGTTTTCCCATATTTGGCTCCAATATCTATGCGCTGGGAGCGTACGAGCTTGCAGCTTCCCTTACACGAATATTCAAACAGTCGCTGACGTTGGAGCATTTTTCTGAACTGTCATTGTAGCCCACCCTCACATCGTATACCGCCACATGGTTGTTATCTGACCAAGGAGTGAAGTGAGCAATTTGAACTACGTGCTCTCTTACCTTGTAGCAAACAGTGTGTGTGTTTGTAGTATGCAAAGAGTGTGCGTCATGCACGTCATCGTACTTGGGCCATAGAAACAAAGAAAAGGCAGAAATGATTGCTGTGCGCTCTCGGTGGACAAATCTAGACAGCCGAAGTCTGCGCGTGCTGAGCTCTTTCGTCGTTCATCGGTCACTTGTCTGTCAGTACAAGCAAACGTCCCAACGTCCCAGCGGCCACGTACACGTGAGAGAGCATGTGGGTGATAAGGTCGGTTCGCTGCTCAGTTTTGTGGTACAAATTATCTGCACTGACCGTGACCATGGATCACTCCCCATTATTGGCTCCTATCTTCCAAGAAGGAAGGCCAACGGCCAATCTGCATTGCTGCTCACCACGTGAATTCGATTTAGAATCCAAAACAAAATCGATCTCCACAAACCTTCGCCAAACCTACTGACGGACATGAAATCAAAAGTGGTCGAACCGGTTCTCGAAGCCGCAGGCCGGTGATGTTGGGTTATGCTGTTATTATGCTTCTGTGGGGCTCTTTCGGTAGAATTAATTCAGATTGTATGCTACAAACATCAGGCATTGGAATGTGTCGGAACGCATCTTTTCGAGATGCATCGGAGAAAAGAAACGAAACGAAACGGGTAGAAATCAAGTTTTGGTGGCATTCCAAGGAGAAGGCTGTATGTTGCGCGCGCTTCTGTCGCACATCTCAGTTATCAACGGACGAGAGTCGCTGGTTTTTGTTCCAACTCAGTGTCAAAACATCAGCAGTGGTGGTCGTTGGCTTCTACGAGCGTAATGATAGTGTTTTCGGTTTTCTGCTGTGAGTCAGCTTTCGTACCGGGTAGTCCGGGAATCGGCGATGTCGATGTTTTTATTTCACTGATAAGACCATTCCCGACACCCGGGGATATTTGCGATGTTTTGCTTCAGTGAAACTTCGCCGGCAAAACAAAAAAAGATCACTTATTGGAATTTTGAAACAGTAAGATTGAAGCTCTCGTAGGTTCCAGCATTATGTTTGTATTTTTGTGTCCATCAACACAGTTCATGCTACAGAAGAATTTCTTTCCGCAGCGTACGCTCCCAGAATGTACGAAGGTTAAAATTTAGCTCATTATATTTGGGCAGTGTACGATCTCCCAAATAATTGAAATTTGAACTAGCGAACTTACTACGACGAGGAAATTAAGTTAATTTGAATTTTACCCAATCGCGTGTCGTGCCTCTACCCAGGTTTCTGTGCTATAAATTTCAAATAATCGTTTGAAACGCATATTATCGGTAAGTGACTAAGGCTTCCCGTGACCTTCGGTGTGTTTTGAACAGCAGCAACAAGGATTAACAAATGCGCTTTTATCGTGCTCCTAGGACCACGACAGGCTACTGTGTTGGGGAAGCCCTGTAGGAACATAACACTCTTCGAAAGTAGCAGACGATCACGTGAGGCAATTTTCATTCCCCCCCACCTTGTGCATGTTTACTTTCCTTCCTGCCCTCTCCTTGCACCCTCGCTCGAAGGAGCCCGGACATAAAAGGTCATCGCTTTGTTTGGGAGGGATATGGGCTGTTCGGAATAGGCTTTTTGAATAATACACAAGAACCGCGCTCTCCTGCCTGCCCGGCTGCCACGCACGCTTCGAAATAGTTTGTAATGGGAAAACAATTGATTTATGAAGCAGCGCTTCTTGTTTTCAAGATCTTCGTTGTTTTGTGCATATTTTAAGCGTGTCAAAATTTCTTCTACTTAATTTGAAAGTATCTGAGAGAGGAGGGACATTAGCACGTTCACGAAAGCAACTCCTATTCGCTTATCCTTGCTCCAGTTTCAGGAAGAAGTGATTTAGTCGCTGACCGACTTCTGCGCGTTGTCTTTCTGTGGCGGTAAGTCGATTATTGGCAACAAAATTTAAACTGCATGTTTTTTTCTCCTCTGCCACAAAGATTTAAGCCCTCGACCCAGTTATCCTCCAGTGCACTCGAAACCAAATGCATGACCGTAGTTTTGTGCGTTACGGGAACCAAATCATGACCTGTGCGTGCTCGTTCTGTTACTCTCCTCCGTGTGACGACCTTCCGGGAGAAGGTGGCCCTGGGTCGTCATACTACAGGACGTTATTTTTTGTCTGGAGAAAGCGCCACTTGCAGGAGAAACCTCTCTGGAACACTGCCAGCACGGTCGTTTCGCGAGTAATTCACTTTTCAACTACGACTTATGTTTTTTGTGGTCTCCTCCACGCATCGCCTCGTTAGTGTATATAGTTTTCCAGTTTACGCTTTTCCCGCTCGGGTGTCCAGAACGTCGTGACCGTTTTCTCGGTCCGCGCATTTACATTTTATGGTAATTGAGCATTAACCTAGTTCATAGTTTCTGTCGCGCGATTTGTTTGGTCGAGCAAGGAAAGCCGTCCGGAGTTCCAGTTCGGTCCGTGCCAGCGTATCCTTTTGGACATGGGCTAAAGGCACGCACATGCAAATGGAGATGCAACTGTCACGGCGTGCGCTCGCATCATGCAATCGGGTCGCGCTGTCCGCCCTCTTGACGAAGGATGCGGCTCGCCGGGCAGCCAGGAAGGCGACAGTGTTAAGAGTCTAGTGTCGGTGACGGTCTTTCCAGTTGGTTGCGCCAATCGATCGCGAAGGATTTCCACAGGGAATGTATGTATTTTTGATTTGCATTAAACCAACCTGAATTGCGCGTGATGAATAGTGATGATCGCCGGATGTATTCCGATGGAGGTTTTGATTAGAAACCCATTCCGTCGCTAATGAGATGCACAGCATGAGCAATCAACTCCAACGCAACCGTTGCATCGCTCGGGAAAGTCGTAAATATTTCATTCTTCGCGAAGGGTTTTCCTTCAACGGGTGTTTCGTTTTGTACGCTCATGTAGCTGGCGCGCATTTGACAAGGTTCCTTAAAGGTCGCGCCAGAAGGTTCTAGATACACAAGCCAGAGGGGAGATTCCATAATCTCCCAGCGGGAGGATATTGGCTTCCTCTTCTCATGTGCATGTCTTCAATAATTTATGGGATAAAGCTGGCAGCGCCAAGGAAAAGGTCCGTGACGACGGCACGGAAGGCTTCGCTTCCTTTTTTTTTTCTTCGTTATCGATTTGAAATTCCATCGCATCGCGTCTGGGCAGGATTAAAGCAAATACGGGTTGAACAGCGCTTCTTAAAATAGACTGAATTCTTCTTGGAACGTCTGGAGCTATATTCATCCAGAAATATCGAAAAGCAAAACAATAAAAAAACGTTCACGAACGCAAGGCTCGTGTTATTATTCTTACACATCGGGATATATCAAAGCTGTCTGGAGAAACAGAAAAATTAATACATTTGTCTTTTATTTAACTAAAAAAAACTGTTCCAAAGTTACCATACTTAATAGGTTAGAAGACGATGGTGTAGTTCAATACATCAAAACCTCGCTTATCCATCATCCACATCTTTTACTCCTATTTGGAGTAGCTTATTTGACGCTCAGAGCGATTATATGACTGTGGAGAGCACATAAACATACCCAAATCAAGATGTAGTGTTGCTTTACGACTGATTACCGTATTACTTCTGAATGGACTGGAGAGATGCATCGTATTTTGTTTATTTCTTCAATGTTAATTTCAAAGTACGGATGTCCGTTTAGCCTGCAGTTTGCCGCGTGATGTTTCAGATCAACAAAAGATCAGCCAGCAATCAATGGATCAGCGGATCAGCAGGGCCACACAATGAAACGGGTTTCGTCTGGTTTATCTATTTTGGCTCATGTTAAAATATAAAACTAAAAATAGTTAAACTTCCAAACAACTGCTGAAATATCTTGAATGGAATTTGTTGACCGCTTGCACCACTCTGAGCTATTCCTATGACAGAGATGACCTTACATGGAACTCACAGCGCTCGGTGGTAGTGTATTCAATCGCTCGGCTATATGAGTAAGGCTCTCCCCACCGCTCAGATTTCACCTGGTGAAGGGTTTGAAGCGAAGCAGGTCACACAAGTTATACCTGCAAAAACCGGTGTGATCCTAGCGTTCGGTGGCCAAGCAAGCGAGCTTCACGATATCGATGACTTAACGTTTCACGGAACGCGGAATAGCGACATGGACGTGAGGTGTGAGTTGTCGATGTTAATCAGTCACAAACACATGGGGACGAAGGCTGTGCCACATATGAAGAATATCTTGATTCCTTGCAATGTACCATTTAAGGAATTGGCTATTAAAATTAGATAGAGTCTCTTTTTCGTGTCTGCTTCCTTTCTGACAGTTTTCGGTGATCAATGTGTCAGATTTTAGCACATTCAAGGTTTAGTAGTAACTTTGATTTGACATTCAGTGTACAGCGTCATTGTAAGGACTGGACGTGCAGATTGCAAAGCAAATAACAGCAATCAAACAACACACCTGCTCGTAATTGTAATTCAGCTTCCATGCTACATCGCATCTCAATCACTCGATGAGATTATTATCGGGAGAAACCCCATCAGAAAAATTATAAAGCTGATATCGACACCACGTTTTACTTGCTAGCTTCGATTGAAAGGCAGTTGATGGTGATGTTTTCGATGCACTTTCTGAGAATTTATTGAAATAGTAATCATGCAGATACACTCGTAGGGCATTCAACTGAACGATTTTATAATTCCTTCGTAATCCAAGCTACTGTTTTGTATTTCTATTTTGCATCCATGATTTTTCTTTCCTCCCCTTTTGATGAATGTGCTTAATGTGTATGTGTAATAATCGTCTTATATCCACGTAATCGTTTCTCTCAGTCGCATATGTAATTACGGAAAATGTCACACTAAGACTGTCACCGGACTTTATTCGTCCCGTGTGCATTATTTTTGGCAATTTTCGTAACGACATTGGCAAAAAGAGCAAACGATGAATGCATGGGATTTGGGAACTGTTTTGCCAGCGTGCGAACCGTTTCCACATGTACTTCTGGTATATGGTAGTATGGTATGATCGTTTAGCAAGATGGCGTATAGTAAACGCGCCATTACATGGCGTCTTGGACTTGCAACTGCAACCAAACGGAGGATGACAGGAAGAAGGAACACATCATTAAGAGGCGATTCGAATGTACTTGAACTCTGTGCATGAACTTGATCATTAATCTTGCAAAACGTCATTCGGGAATGGCGTGTCATAATCATTACCTTCAAGTCGGAGAGTTTATTGAGAATATTTATACTAATTGCGGACCACTTTCTTATTCTATTTTACAGACTCAGTCCCAATCCGTTGGCGATGAAGCGAGCGGAGGTCAGTGCGTGTGGTATGGCATCTGCAATGTGGATTCGCTCAAGCATTCCCAATACTGCCTGTACAATGGGACGGCAAAACCAGCCGACAGCAAGGCGAAGGATCTGCTAAAGGTGTGGTGTAAACATCTTCTAGTCGAAGATGCCGCCGGCAACATCAACACGTGCTGCGATGCGGCACAGGTGAGTAGGGGCGCCGTGAGAAACCGAAGGGGTTTTGTGGTTACATTAGGCCTCGAACCGGATATTAAGACGACTTGACGGCTGCGAATTGCGACGTTTTTGGAGGAGCGTGAGCTCTGTGAATGCTGTTACGTGCGTAAAGTCTAGTCTCGAGACTGAACTTGTACTTCCAATCCCACGCAATGTGAGAGTAGAACAGAAAACCTCTTGACGATCGTTTCAACTACATCCTCACGGCGTATTTTTTCGAAAACAGACTAGTGATCTCATTCCCTAGCAACTTAGGTGGCATGGGGCAGGAATATAGCAGCTGGCACAAACTAGTGGTCGCTTGACCTTGACAGTGACGAAATCAGCACCGTCGCATCACACACAGCAGTGCGCGCGCGCGCGCGCGCGTTAGAATTGCGTATTTCCGCATCCCGCGTGCCCGAGCGTGTCGAAATTTCGTCGATGCGTAGCAGCCTGTCACAGATCGGTCTGTCCGCACCCTACGTTACGCGAATGCTCGATGACATTGTGTCATTAGTGAGCAAAATGCTCAGCACATTCCTCACGGTAGTGAGATGCGTTGTGTTTTGATCTTTTCTCAACGTGCCTGCGATTGCATGGCATGAGCGGTAGCTTAGAGATCCTAAACGCTATGCATTGCGCAGAAGCGATCGTATCTCGGTCGTTGGGACGAAAGTAATAGTGCAAATCATTGTCGCGCCGCGTCCGAAGTGCATCACACTATCGGGAAGAAGTGGCACAACAAGTTTTACAACTACAAGTCTTGCAGAAAAGCCGGTCACAGGTGGTGCACACGCCCGCAGTCAGCGATACGCGGTCATGTTCTAGGTAGGGGTATTAGGTTTTAAGGTCAGCATCGGCCGTTGCACTCATCCGGTCGCGGTTAGCCACCCGAACCCTCATGTTCTAGGTAGGGGTATTAGGTTTTAAGGTCAGCATCGGCCGTTGCACTCATCCGGTCGCGGTTAGCCACCCGAACCCCCCCCCGTACGCCGCCCAATCAGGAGGAAGACGATATTTGCGAGGTTTTCTGCGGGAGGGCACCGACACGCATCAAGGTGTTCCGTAGCACGCGTGCCATCCAAATGACCCAGAGAGATTGACCCGAACCGGTCGGTCGGTTGTGGCGGTATACCCGTGGCTCATCCATTTTATGCGCTCCAAGGTCGCGTGACTTCGTAGAAGGAAGATTATGCGATAGCCCGGGAAGCAATACAACAACGCCCAAGGGACGGTTACCACCGATTTCGCGATTTTAGTGCTCTAGGAACAACGTCATGTAAAATAAACATGCACACGCGGATCCGGTTCTTGGTTCATGAGGAGACCGAACATTCGGGATTGTTTTTTGTTCCGTTCTCCCTTTCTTTACTGCGAGGATATGTTTGTTCTTCATTTTCATTTAGTATCAAATTTTTGGGAATGAACTGTTTTTGCCAGACATCCATTACCCGTCGGCGATGTGCGCGTCTGCTCCATTGCTGTGACTTGCTCGTGGAGAAATGGGGTTTTATTTTTATTTATTTTTCCATAGAGCCGCTTTAAACCATGTGTGCGATTCGCTGTTTCACACGAAGTGCAAAGTCCTAATATAGCTAGAAGGTTTGGAGATGTGGACGAATGGCACATGTACTTGTTTAAACAAATTTAAACAAATCTAAAAAAGACAACAACAGACGAATTTAAAAACGATGCATTTCATTTCGATTTTAAATATATGTCCAGAGAAGGATGGGCCACTATACGCATATCGAATGTAATTTGTGATGCAGACAACAGCAAGACAACGATCTAAATGTATATACGAGTTAGTCAACAAGTATCTCTTACTTTATACTTTAATCTATAATAGGTATATTTTGAATGACAACAGTTGTTGAGTTGTAAAGTTGTAATTCGCTAAAATGAGATTATTCATATTATAAACGATGTCCAAAATTATACAACAGCTTAGTAAAACGAAGTTACTTACTTCAGAACCTACTAACCCTGATAAAAAACAGATAGCAAAGTATCCTATCGAAGATATTGAAAACGAAGAGACCAAACTACTGGAGCATACATACTCTAAGATTGGTCGGACAGGGTTTTATTATATTCAGACAGGGGTTTTAGTGTTTTCCCGTCATTGTAGTTCTTGATATGTTGTATGTTATGTTGTATGACGAAAAAATGTGTCCTCATTAACGTCTCTCATGGTTTTCTCCTGCCGACAGGTTGAGGTACTGAACAAAAACGTTGCCCTCGCTGCCAACTTCCTCGCGCGATGCCCATCCTGCATGGCGAACCTTGTGCGGCACATGTGTGACTTCACCTGCAGTACCCAGCAGGCCAGCTTCATGAAGGTGGTATCGACGGAGGAGGTCGATCCGACGGACGCGAGTGAGGCGTCCGAGGCGGCAACCACTACGGCGCCCCCATCGCCGATAGAGTACATCACCAAGATTGACATACACATCACGCAGCAGTACCTGAACGGAACGTTCGAATCGTGCAACCAGGTGTCGGTCCCGTCGACCGGGCAGCTCGCGCTAGATCTGATGTGCGGTGACTGGGGTGCATCGCGGTGCAGCGCCGTCAAGTGGTTCCACTACATGGGTGACGCCGAGAGCAACCTGTACGTGCCGTTCCAGATCGATTACATTGCGCACAGCTCAGCGAACGAAACCATCGACGGTTACCTGCCCTGGAATCCGCGCATCGTGCCGTGCAATGAAAAGTTGGATGTAAGTTTTTTTTTGTAATGGATGGATGGATGCAAGCAACCATCTGGGGAGCACCTATCTAAGCAATTCTTTACCACTATTTCAGGCCAATACTCCTGCCTGCTCGTGTGTCGATTGTGAGGCATCCTGCCCGAAGCCACCGCCACCGCCCGGACCGCCCCAACCGTTCGTCATTTACCGCCTGGACGGATATGCGGTGGTAATGTTCGTGGTGTTCGTGGTCTGCAGTGGTTTGTTCCTGATCGGTGCCTGCTTCTGTCATTCGAGCACGGGAACTAGCGGTGGAAGCGGCAGTGGAGCAAGTGAGTCATTCGGTCGATGGAGTACGCCAAACTAATCCCTTTTTCGCTTCTAGTAACTAGTTTGTTTGAAATGGAACTTTATCGGGGCGGAGATAAAGATCACCGAATGTTTGGGAGCTGGGCACCAACGCGTGTTTTTAACGCTAATATTTTCTTTTCCTCCACGCTCTGGCCACTGTCTATGCTAACTATGGCTGCGGAGATATATTTATATGATTTGCAAACAGACCCGATTGGAAGACCCCGGAGCAAAATCATGTGCTATTTTTAGCGCATTTGTTTGAAGTTTATTGCATTTTAGTTTCCATTTCTGCAGCATGTTTCTCACGGTATTTTACTTGTCAACATAGTGATTCGAAAATGCTATCATATGCATTTCTCTTCTTGATCCGCTAGTAGAGACGCTTAGAGGGGAAAAAATGCAGTTTGTTGTAGCTCAGTAGCGAAAATGACTTTACTTGTGCATTTTTTTATTGGAATCTATCAAAACGTACACTGATCATGATGATTTTTTTTTATTTCCAACACAAAAGCATCCGTTTTCTCATTAACTCATTAATCACCCAGAGAGAATATTGCAAAAGAATGTATTCAATACTGTGGACAGGATGCTTGTGCTCAAGTTGAATATTTTAATTGTTTTTGAAGTGTTGTGTTTTTCTCCGCATCCATAACCGTATTCTTGGTCGAACAGAACGAATAAGTGCTTCGAAAAACAACATACCAATTGCAAATTTTGCAACGGTGCATCCGTTTGCTCGATTCCGGTGATCAATATTTAAAATCATTCGGCAATGAGTTCAAGAGCACCGACGCACCGGATCGGAAATGGAATATCTTCCCGATACCATCGTATGCGTATCTGTTCATGAATGAAACATTCGTCGGGTCGTTGTTGTCGGGGGATGGCTTTTCGGGCCGCGAATCCGCGACATGCACAATTCATTGCTTCGACTCACTGTGCGGTTGGCAGGGAACAATGGTTTGATTATAATCATTTGGGAGAGGTCACATCGGACCTGCGAGCCTCGGTGGGCCGCAGGTTGGCCGGCGGGCTCTCCTCTAATAGTGGCGATCTGGGCACGGACCGGGAAGACTCACCCCTACAGTCGAAGCGATCGAGTAGGTCTCGTTCTGGTTTGTTGGATACGATTTTCACGTTTTTACGTTTTAAATGTTGCTCACATCCTCGCACATCCGGCGCTCGCTCATCGTCTAACACCCATCACTTCACTCATCCTTCAAGTCATCATGTTCGTAACGAAATTATAACCTAGATCATTTTTGTCGAGCTTAAAAAGCACATACAGCTAATACATTATCATTCATTCCATCGTGTACTGCTGCGTGCCACGGTCATGATCGTCATCAAATCACACAAATCATGCTGTTTAACAGTGTTATGCTAACGAGTTTGCTTTAAATGTTCACCCATAGCTTACGTTAGCTACAGTTAAGTTTAAATGCTCGCTTCACGTGTCTTATGTTAACCTCAAATATTGCACCATTTGTGTTCTCGTAAGAGCTTCCATCGGGAGATTCTTACCATTTTCCAATCGTAAGTGAACTTTTGACGTCGAACTGAATCGTTGAATGTTAATAATTGTATGGACGTCGGCTCCGTCAAAGTCACAATAGTTTACTTACGGCTGGTAGATGTTCTCTTGGCGGAAGTTCGATGTATTACTGCGGCTCTCTCTCACTATCTCTAATATTTCGATCATGATATCACGCGGAATGGTAAACAACAAAACAAAACAAATAATCCCACCACAATTTACCATCTTTACCATCGGCAACCAAATTTGGAACTCTCCCGCAAACATCCGGGGATGCTTCTCTCTACAACAAACCTGAATTGAACACTCGAACCACCTCCACCACCGCAAATCAATCTCCCTACCTGCATCTGACCGATCGACAACAACGCGACGACGCGCCTTCACATTCAAAAACACACACACACTACCCACTCAAAGAACTGTTGGTAAATGGTGGTGATGGCGCGCTGCCATCGGACCTGCGAGCCTCGGTGGGCCGCAGGTTGGCCGGCGGGCTCTCCTCTAATAGTGGCGATCTGGGCACGGACCGGGAAGACTCACCCCTACAGTCGAAGCGATCGAGTAGGTCTCGTTCTGGTTTGTTGGATACGATTTTCACGTTTTTACGTTTTAAATGTTGCTCACATCCTCGCACATCCGGCGCTCGCTCATCGTCTAACACCCATCACTTCACTCATCCTTCAAGTCATCATGTTCGTAACGAAATTATAACCTAGATCATTTTTGTCGAGCTTAAAAAGCACATACAGCTAATACATTATCATTCATTCCATCGTGTACTGCTGCGTGCCACGGTCATGATCGTCATCAAATCACACAAATCATGCTGTTTAACAGTGTTATGCTAACGAGTTTGCTTTAAATGTTCACCCATAGCTTACGTTAGCTACAGTTAAGTTTAAATGCTCGCTTCACGTGTCTTATGTTAACCTCAAATATTGCACCATTTGTGTTCTCGTAAGAGCTTCCATCGGGAGATTCTTACCATTTTCCAATCGTAAGTGAACTTTTGACGTCGAACTGAATCGTTGAATGTTAACTAAATAATTGTATGGACGTCGGCTCCGTCAAAGTCACAATAGTTTACTTACGGCTGGTAGATGTTCTCTTGGCGGAAGTTCGATGTATTACTGCGGCTCTCTCTCACTATCTCTAATATTTCGATCATGGCGTAAAGAAGTAAAATCTCTTTTACTATGCGCCTTTGGTGTGTGCTCTCAATTACTAATTTAGTTTTCGATTCTTCGGGGTGCGAAATTCAAATACTCTCATACACTCGTGTCCTTTTGTGACACTTGCGTGTCTATTTTTCTGCACTGTAATCAACGCTGCGTACTTGTATTGTGTATGTAAAACCATCCGTGACGCATGAATATCAAACACATTTTCGTAGAATATACTATACTCTTACTAAAACACTAACGACATGTTTCAATCCTCGTTGCGCACTAGGTGCCACCTGGGACGGTGAGCAGGAACTCCGACCACATCCCTCCGGTGTCGGAGCAGCCGATGATGACGACGATGAGTCGGGCTACTTCGAGCGACTCGGTGCAAAGACTGAAACGGCACTGGAGCACTTCTTCACCACGTGGGGCACCACCTGCGCCAAACATCCGTGGCTCGTGCTGCTTGGAGGTAGGTTTTTGCCATCTCTTTTACGTTTTCTCTGGTGTATATTTATAACCTAAAAATCCTTTCCGTTTCCGTCTCATCCCGTAGGACTCGTGTTCATCGTCGCGATGGGTATGGGCATAAACTTCTTGCGCGTGACGACCAATCCGGTGGAGCTGTGGGCCTCGCCGCATTCGCGGTCTCGTGTCGAGCGCGAGTACTTCGATTCCACCTTCGAGCCGTTCTATCGCATCGAGCAGATCATCATCAAGGCGGAAAATCTTAGCAACGTGATGCATAACACCTCGAACGGCGTGATACAATTCGGTCCAGTGTTTAACCGGCAATTTCTGCTGGACGTGTTCGAGCTGCAGGAACAGATCAAGAAGATACAGGCGGTGCGCGAAGGTAGCAATGATACGATCGGTCTGAATGACATCTGCTTCGCACCGCTCAGCTCTAACGGTCCGGTGCAGACGAAGGACTGTGTGGTGCAGTCGCTGTGGGGTTACTTCTCCGACGACATGGACGACTTTAACGAAGAGGAGGAGGATGCCCAGGGTTTCGTGGTGAACTATTTGGACAAGCTGGTGCAGTGCTTCGGCAACTACTACAATCCGGCCTGTCTCGCACCGTACGGTGGCCCGATCGATCCGGCGATCGCACTCGGTGGCATTCCGCAGCCCGCCACGCCGGAGCAGAAACCGAGCTACACGGAGGCGAACGCTGTCATACTGACGTTCCTGGTGCGCAACTACCACGACAAGAACAAGTTGCAGCCGGCACTGGCCTGGGAGACGGAGTACGTGCGGTTCATGCAGAACTGGACCCGCGCAAACATGAGCATCGCGTTCACGTCCGAGCGTTCGATCGAAGATGAGTTGGCGCGCGAGTCCCAGTCGGACGTGTCGACCATTCTCGTGTCGTACATCATCATGTTCGCGTACATTGCCATCTCGCTGGGGCACGTGAACCAGTGGAGCCGTGCGCTGATCGACTCGAAGGTGACGCTCGGTCTGGGCGGTGTTGCAATCGTGCTGGCGTCGGTAGTTGCATCGGTTGGCATTTTCGGATACATCGGCGTGCCGGCGACACTGATCATCGTGGAGGTGATCCCCTTCCTGGTGCTGGCCGTCGGTGTGGATAACATATTCATCCTGGTGCAGACACACCAGCGTGATACGAAGAAACCGACGGAAACGCACGCCGAGCACATCGGGCGCATTCTGGGCCGCGTTGGACCGTCGATCCTGCTGACGTCGGTGAGCGAAAGCTGTTGCTTCTTCCTCGGCGGTCTGTCCGACATGCCGGCAGTACGTGCCTTTGCATTGTACGCCGGTATGGCGCTCTTGATCGACTTCGTGCTGCAGATCACCTGCTTCGTCAGTTTGCTGGCGCTCGACACGATCCGGCAGGCGGATAACCGGCTGGATGTGCTGTGCTTCTTGCGTGGCTCGAAGAAGGACATGCCGGGCAGTGTCGGAGAGGGACTGCTGTACAAGTTCTTCAAGAGCATCTACGTGCCGTTCGTGATGCGCAAACCGGTCCGGGTGGTCGTGATGATTGGGTTCTTCGGGTGGCTGTGCTCGAGCATTGCCGTCGCGCCGCACATCGATATCGGACTGGATCAGGAGCTGTCCATGCCGGGCGATAGTTTCGTGCTGAAGTATTTCCGCTACCTGCAGCAGTACCTGAGCATCGGTCCGCCAGTGTTCTTCGTAGTGAAGAGTGGACTGAATTACTCGACCATGCACGATCAGAATCTTATCTGCGGTGGGCAGTACTGTAATTTGGACAGTCTTTCGACGCAGGTCTACATCGCCAGTAAGCAGCCGCAGTCGTCGTACCTTGCGCGACCCGCTTCCTCGTGGTTGGATGATTACATCGACTGGTCCGCCGCATCTGGTTGCTGTAAACAGTGGAAAAATGGAAGCTTCTGCCCACATCAAAGTAAGTTGAAATTGGTCCATTGATTCACAACGCAATCGAATACGTGGGGGCCCCCAATCGCGAAATGCGTTATTTGACGTGTGTGTGTGTGTGTATCGGAAACTCATCCAAACAAACGCAAAACAAATCATGTTAACATGCATACGCACAGGCGCCCCTATCTTTTTCTCACTTCAGTTTATCATACCAGTTTTTGTTCCTATGCTTCGCGCAATTTTATGAAGTTATCATAACCAATTGGCGTATATGATAAATTATTTTTGCATTTTCACTCACTATTTATTGCCTTTTCTATCTTTCTAATGCATTGGAGTTCATCCCTCCAGTTCCAATGCGTGTGCGTGTGTTTTTCATGCCAAAGCGAGAGAATATTTTGCTATTATTTTTGTTATGCGAATTTCATACTTTTGAACTTTCGTGTTTGCGTCTTTCATAAAGCGATTGCTATACACTCACATTGAATTCGATTGAATTAAGCTATTTTCATTGCATCATTTGCCTCCGATCATTGCGTTTCTCTCACCATAGATTCACAGACCATTAGTTTTTCCTATGACTTACAGCTAATGTGTACAAGAAGTACAAAGTAAAGCACTAGCTAAATAGTGCCTTAACAATCGAAATAATTCGGTGCCTTCATCGTCATGTGTGGAACCGTTTCGTACGAGTAATATAGTTTCTAACACACTACTAGTGTACCGTATTGTGGGTGCATCGATGCAGCGATTATGCGTAGAGTGCATGCTACATGTATCTAGAAGTTGTTGTCATTCATCATTAACTGTAGTGATCATTTTTCGTAGCCGTAGGGTAATGAAATGCAAGTCTCGTTACTATGTTGAACCACAAAATACTGCCCCAGCGAACACATACTATAAAACTGCAGCACAAAAACCCATTTCTCGAACAAAACTGCACGTTCGGAAGCAAAATTTATTAATCCAGAACCATATTTTTTCTCTTCGTTTTTTCTTTTTCTCTTCCCATAAAATCGAATAACCAAATCTTCGTTTGCTTGCAACTACTGGGCCATGAAAAAAAACTCCACACGCGCGTATACGCGTATGTTGGCGTCTGTGCGAACGTTCCCATCCATCTGTTGTTTCGTTGTGCGGTGATATTGGTCCATTGATTCACAACGCAATCGAATACGTGGGGGCCCCCAATCGCGAAATGCGTTATTTGACGTGTGTGTGTGTGTATCGGAAACTCATCCAAACAAACGCAAAACAAATCATGTTAACATGCATACGCACAGGCGCCCCTATCAACAAAGTCAAACTGGCCAATCACCGCCGGCAAGCGATGCAGGAAACCCAGGAAACGTCCCTCTCGACAACCGTAAGCAAACCCATTTCAACCAGTCGTGTTACTCACCATCATCAGCAGCCCGGCCGTTGCTGCTGCTGCGTGGCTAGTGGTAGTCGTGGTCGTCGTCGTTGTCGCGATGGTCGTGGTTGTTGTTGTTCTCGTGTAGCGGCACCTGCAA
>KZ071678.1:81919-93514 GCA_002091845.1 Anopheles cracens | reverse complement strand
GATAGATGATCGTCCAAACCAACACCTATCTTGGATCAAAAGTAAACGCCGACAATAGCATTGACGCTTGGAATAGCACTTTGATGACTTCATTGTTGAGTAGCACATAGCAGACTTACTTACGCTTCGGTGGACTCGAGCCCTTCACAACACAACCCATCGAGGCTTCACCAAGACCAAGCGTGTGCCGCTTTACGAAGAGAGTGTTTCTTTGAGGTCAGTGCTCTGATATGCCACCTATATCTCTGATGCCACCTATATCTTTGTGACACTTGCAAACTTTACTTTTCCCCACATATCAGCATTGTAGCAGGTTTGGTCTTTACACATCACGTCCATGAGAACCCAAGGTGAAATGACAGCACTTTGTCCTGGATAACTGTCCCAAAGCGAGCGAACGAAGATGAAATTTCACTTTAGATGGGTGAGAACGCGAGGAAATTCTATCCAGCAGTAATGGGCAGTTTAAAACAACACTACCGCAACTACCGCCCAAGGTCACAAGTCCGTACCGTGGCCGTGCCCTTCGCACGACAGGAACAATGAACTATGATTGGCGCGAATTAACATTGCGCGCGTTAGCGTCCGCAAGTGGTCAGAGCCGGAGTGAAATGGGCTGGACCGAAAAATCCGTCAAACGGTTTGCGGCTGCCGTGGGATCAATACACACGTAAAACAACAAAGCGTCGTGGCTTGGAGCGCTGGGACAAATACTACGCCTCCACTTTCGCTGGCACATTCGGTAAGTTCCCCCAAAAAAGAAAACACCGTAAGACAGTCAAGACACCTGACGCAATCGGAGTGATGAATTGCGCGTCTTCGATTAATGTAATTGCAAAATCGAACCGTCCAACGGAACACGGGAAGGAAACGGGGCCGTATTCATTAGGGAAGCCAAACAACCGTCCACGACGACCCACCGCACGGCGCATGTCGCACGGCACGTCACACGGAAATTCATCGTTCCCCTGGGGGAGGTGACCGTCAGTCCTGACCCAAACACCCACACAAACACGGGCCAGGAGGACGTGTCGTGGGAGAACGCGCCGCTTCCCGTGGTGGTATAAAAACCTTACACGCCCACAAACGGTACGATAGTCAGTGCGCGAGTTTGTATCGTCCGCTCGGTGTTCCAACGCGTGTCCCGGGATGGACGTCACCGTGGAAGACTACTGCGAGGAGACCAACTTTCCCGAGTCACCCTGCCCGAGCCCGTTCGAGCCGGCCAAACTGCTGAACATCGGTTTCCTGCAGATCAATGGCCGCTTTACGCCCCATTCGGGCCCATCGTCCGCCTGTTCGACGCGCAGCTGTAGCCTCGCGACGACCCCGGTACCGCCGGGCGCGAACGAATCGGACGCGGAGGACGCGGACGAGGTGAAGGGTGACGGATCGGGGTGGCAGGTGCCACCGAAACCGCGCAAATGGTCCCTGCCGCATCTGCCGACCGAGGCGTCCAAGTTCGAGATCAGTGGCCGGGCGACGCCCGTCTTCACCTGGAACCCGGTGCCGACGGCCAGCAACGTCATCTACGCGCTGAACGACAAAAGCCAGCAGATCGTATTCTCGCAGGTGGGCTGCGTCTTGTGTGTGTGTGTGTGTGTGTTTGTGTTCGACTTAAACGTGTTTATAGCTTGACCATATATCGCAGACCGTACCGGTAGACTAACAAGCGTTCCTTGCGTTTGATCATATAGCTCGAGCAGGAAGAGGCAACCGAAACGAGCGTATCGGACGTTTCGACCGACTCTGAGCCCGACGACCTCGAGCAGGACGACGATCCGGGCCTGTCGAAAGCGGAGCGTGTGAAGACGGCGGACGACATGTACCCGAACTGTGACGTGAACGTTTGGTTGCGTTCGTGCGAGCAGGAAATCGTGGAACCGATCGAGGGCGTCGTGCAGGGCACGGTTCCGGAATGGCTGAACGGGAGCCTGCTGCGCAATGGGCCGGGCAGCCTCAAGGTCGGGGATATGATGTTCAACCATCTGTTTGACAGTTCGGCACTGCTGCACAGGTATGGTGTGCTTCCGTCCGTGGCCGTGTAGAATCACACTGAACGGACCGTGTGCGTGGTCGTTTCAGGTTTAACATTGACAATGGGAGAATCACGTACCAGTGTCGGTTCCTGAAGTCGGACGCGTACAAGAAGAACAACGCCGCCAGACGTATCGTCGTGACCGAGTTTGGAACCAGTGCCGTGCCCGACCCCTGTCAAACGATCTTCCAGAAGTAAGAGTGCCTGTCCGAGCGCCCCTCCCAATCTACAGCCACTAACACACTATCTGGTATCTTCGCAGGATAGCGGCCGTTTTCAACAAACCGGGCGTCAACAACTCCGACAACGCGATGATCTCGATCTACCCGTTCGGGGATGAGTTTTTCGCGTTCACCGAAAGCCCGATCATCCACCGGATCGATCCGGAGACGCTTGACACGGAGGCGAAGCTGAACGTGTCCGACTACGTCGGCATCGTGAACCACACGTCCCACCCGCACGTGATGTCCGACGGCACCGTGTACAACCTCGGCTGCTCGGTCACGAAAACCGGACCGGCCTACACGATCATCTGCTTCCCGCACGGGCCCGGTATGTTCGAGAATGCGCGCATCGTCGCGTCGGTGCCGGCCCGCTGGAAGTTCCACCCGGGGTACATGCACACGTTCGGCATCACCGAGAACTACTTCGTGATCGTCGAGCAGCCGCTGAGCGTGTCCGTGCCGACGATGGTGGTCAGCCAGCTGCGGAACCGGCCGATGGCGGCCGCCCTGAAGTGGTTCGAGCGCCAGCAGACGTACATCTACCTGCTGGACCGGGATACGGGCGAGCTGCGCCACACCTACCACACGGAGCCGTTCTTCTACCTGCACATCATCAACCAGTACGAGCGGGAGGGCCACGTCGTGCTGGACATCTGCTGCTACAAGGATCCGGCCATGCTGAACTGCATGTACGTCGACACGATGCGCAACATGCAGAACAACCCGGACTACGCGAAGATGTTCCGCGGACGGCCGTTGCGGTTCGTGCTGCCGCTGCGCTACGGCGCACGGGCGAAGCCGGCCTTCCAGAAGGCCGCTTCGGTGGACGCGTCCGGTGCCGCCTGGGCCGACATGTGGCAGCACCTGGGCAGCTTCACCGTGGGCGACAACGTGCACCCGGCGAAGGACAGCGGGCTGGTGCTGGAGAATCTCGTGCGGCTCGAGGGCTCGAAGGCGACCGCGTACGCCATGCCGAACCGGACCGTCTTCTGCCAGCCGGAGCTGCTGTGCGACTTGGGCTGCGAGACGCCGCGCATCTACTACGAGCGCCATCTGGGCCGACCGTACCGGTACTTCTACGCGATCAGCTCGGACGTGGACGCGAGCAATCCCGGCACGCTCATCAAGGTGGACGTGGTGGCGAAGTGTAAGCTGACCTGGTGCGAGGAGAACGTGTACCCGAGCGAACCGATCTTCGTGCCAGCGCCGGACCCACAGTCGGAGGACGATGGCGTCGTGCTGGCGGCGATGGTTTGGGGCCGCGCCGAGGAGAACCGGGCCGGGCTGCTGGTGCTGGACGCGAAGACCTTCACCGAGCTGGGCCGGTGCGAGTTTGTGACGCCCGGCCCTGTGCCGAAGTGTCTGCACGGTTGGTTCCAGCCGTCCGCTAAGTAGTCGAGGCAAGTTCTCGGCGGACCTGATGAAGTATTACACTAACAATCATAACAATACATTACACATCATAGCAAAAACCGATCGCCACCGGGTGTAACGTCCACGGAACGTTACGAGAATGCATTCAACTCCGATCCTCACGAACCTCCAGACGGAGGGTTAAGTGCGCTGTGCTACCTGTTACTGTTATTGCGCTGTTATCGCATGTTACAACCGCAACGTAAATATAATCAACTCGATGTTTTGAACTGTTACAAATTCGCCGGTCCGGCTCTCGGCTCTGCTTAACATGTAACGCCGTTCGGCGAGAACCCCACGATCAGCAGGCAGCGGCGGGCGACGTAGAATTAAACAAAATTGTAGGTCGAACGCAATCCCCCCATCCCGGTTCGATGCTCGCTCGGCATTAGACACGCATGACAATGCACTCCGCCAAGAGGCAGGCGATAAGCCCGGTCCGCGCCGGGTAGTGATAGCGTCCTTCTAGAAGTGACGACCTCCCGGACTAGCGCCCGCGGGGAGTTACCCCCGGTCAAGTGAGTGCGTTGCGTTGACCGCGAAACCTTTGTAACGCGTCGATCACTGCAGCGGCACGTGGGTAAGCGACACGCGTTCGCAGTGCGTGAACGATGCGTCCGTTCCGGGCAATTGATCATCCGCGAGCATTCCAGGATTCCGCTGGCAGGGCGTAAATCAATTTGTATACCATCGTAACTACCCCACTCCATCTATTACGCGCCCGTGCGGTACCACCACCACAGATTCACTTTCTGGTGGCGCAAGTGAAACGCTGGTTGGTTTACTGCGCATCATGCATCGGGGCAGACTCCGACAGACGCCAGCACCATCGTCAAACGTCTGATAAGCGCACTGGACGAGCGAGCGAGCGAGTGAGCGCGCGCGCGCGCGACCCATTTGATTTCTTAATCGGCCTGCCGGAATGGATGGTTTTGCGTGGGTTTACGGGGAACTGGCCTATCGACATCGGCCATCTGCAATCTTGATCACGGATGTAGAGCTTAAGCTCGTGCGCGCATCTCGGTGGACGATCGATGGACAAACGGACGTCAGCGAAGAGTGGATGATGTCGATGCACATATAGACGACACTAATCCATCAACATTCGGCTCAAAGTACACGGTAGGCTTGTTTTTGCGTACTCAGGCTCAATCGGAAGACATTTTAGCTCCACCGTAAGCCGTTTTAGTTCAGCGATCGATAAGAATGAGTGTTCCACAATGTCTGGACTTGGAATCTGTAGATTCAGCGTCCACGTTCTTATCAAGCGAGTGATTAGTAACAGCTCTGGATTAAGGATGTCAGTTTGTGCCAGTCACGCTTCGTATTTTCTTCAAGATCGTCCAAAAATTTCCAAGCAAGTTAGATAGCACACCGTACCGCTTCACAGCAGTACATCCGCGTTAGGGTCCATTAGTCCAGAGGTTATTGTAACACCGTGAAAGCGGTTTAGCGAAAGGATAAATATTAGTCGAAATTATCCGCGCCTGCGAAACCAATAGCCAGAAACAGAGAAACAACCGTCAGTTCCAGGAGCGTGGGGGAGGAAAGGTAAAAATGATAAATTGCAGATTCACCTATCGCGCAGTTTTGACCCTCGTTGTTATGCAAACACACAAGGCACACAGCCACACATATAACGCCCAGCGGCCAAATCAAATAAGCTAGGCGCAGCGACGCACGCAACAAAGCCGCGAAAGAACCGCAATGTACATGGTTTGTGGCGACCGGCACACCAGCTAGAGAGGCACACGAAGCAATATCGCGGTGAGGAAGGAACCACCGGAGCACGACGAAGCATATGGGTCCCCCTGCTGCGGATGGGATGGATCAAAAGCAGCCAGACCAGCCAGCGCCATATAGCGCGCGTATGTATGCGTATGCGATTTTTGTTTTGTTGGCAATTCGAGTTCGGTTTAGGAACAAATACAGCGCTCAAGCCGCCGGCCGGTACGTTTGCGCAGCACCGGGTGCAGCTTTTGGTCCCGCGAATGGCGCGATACCCGCGACGAGTGCCGGCGCACAACCTTGGCCACCTTCGTCGGGTGCTGCTGGTGCTGCTGGCGCCGCTTGCGCCGGGGCGGCGGTACCAGCGTGAACGATTGCAATACGTACGTTGTGGTGGCGGCGGCGGCGGCGGCGTTCAGCTGCTGATGATGGTGCCCGTTGGCGGTCGACGACTTGACGGTGGTGCGTGACGCCGGACACGCCACCGAGTGGAGCGAGTGGTGGTGCAGGGAGCTGGTCGCACTCAATGCCGCAGGGACGACGCCGTGCCCATTCGTGGTTGCGGCTGTTGTAGTTCCTAAAAATGGCATCCATTGGTATAACAAATATTCCCCGAATGCTGGAGTCCCTGCCAGCTGCAAAAACATACCGTGCCTGGTACTGGCGGTTCTAGTGGATCCACTGGATCGCTCGCTCCGGTGAGACCGCGAAGATGATCCTACGACGCGTTGCTCCGTTTTGACTGCATGCACCCCGTTGCTGGTTGCACCCGTTCGTTCCGCATCCTTGGAGTCTTTCGAGTGGTATCGTGTACGCCGAGGTCTACGCGGTGGCTCCGCGACTCCGCTGTTCGGAAGGTCCTCCGAGGAGCTTGCATTCGACTGCAGTTTCTCCTTGCTGCACATTCGCACCAGACGGCGCGATTCGCTCGTCAGCGGTGCACGGCTTCGGCGGCTGGAACCGGAGCGACCCGATAGGCTTTCCGCTGCCGTTGCTAAGACGCTCGAGGAGGGACCTCGCAGTGATACGCTTCTCGTGAAGTTTCCCTCCGGACGACGACCGATGCTTTCGTTCGACGAAGCTGATGACACTGTTTGGGGACGTCATAAGGAAAGCTTTAAGATACTGTTCTCGGTAGTGCCGCCGTATGGAAACTCACTTCTCGATTGGCGCTGCTGATGGCGCTTGAGACTGTCGTCAATGTTCTTGGACACCTGTACACCACGCGATTTCATGATCTTGTTCGTTGTCGAGCACTCGCGTATGGTGCCGAGGGTACAGCCACCGTTCGAAAGACGCCGCCTGTTGGCGCCCTCGCCTTCGTTCAGTTCGTTCAGGATGCTCTCGACGCTTTCGCCGTTCGACATATTGTTGACAACCTGTGAGAAAATGAAATATTTATAGTCTGCCGCGGTGTTGAACCAGCTCACCCGTTCACTTACGTTCATTATTTCATCCGCCGCACGGGTGAGCTCTTCCAGGATGCGTTCATCCCGTTCCAGATCCTTCTTGCGGTCGTACGGAGACGTCGAAATCGGTTTGCTACTGCCGCGCACGGTCGGCTGTAGCGATGTTTCTGCCACCGCCATCGGTGCAACCACGGAACGCTGGGCTGCCTTCGGTTTCTTCGCAAAATGTGACAGATTTTCGTAGTGTGGACTACTGTCGGCGGACGAGAGCGTGGAAGTCGTAACACTGCTGCTGCTGCTGGTGACACTCACACTGTTCGCGCTCGGCAGCATACCTGCTACGGTCGCTGATCCAGTCTGCACTTTGGATGCGACCGGTTCCAAATGGCTGTGGCGCAACAGGTCCGGTTTATCGTTCGTCAGCTGCCAGATGGCGGAAGTTTTTGAGGGGGCAGCGTCGGCTGCGGTGCTGGCCGTACCGGTGCGCCTGATAAAGGACGACGTTAGCGTGGCCGATCGCTGGAAGGCCGAGTTTGTCGGGGTCGTCGAGGTCGTTGGCGGTTTGCCGGCGGGATGGGCCGCTGCTGATCCGGACGACTGCTGCTTGTTCGGGTTCACGCCGAAAAATGACAGTTCATTCTGGCGTAGTTGTCGCGCACCGGACGACAACCGGAGCGAGGCTCGTTCCTCGCTACGTGCACCACCGGATGTGGTCGCTGCTGTGGTCGGAATGTATCTCCGAAATTTCGGTGACTGTTCGTTCGATGTCGTTGTGGTTAGTTTTGTCGATGAGGTGTCTGCAGCAAAAAGAATTGAGGAATAGTACTCGAGCGAATCTTAACAAACCAGTGCCATCACATACTCACCTGGACTAGAGGACTGGGACGGAGGAAGTTTTTTAACCGGCGTTGGACTCTTCAGTTCGATCGACATCACAGCGGACGGTTTGGCTGGCTGACGACTGATCACGGCCGACGGTTTTACGATATCAAATTCTGCAACAGATCGACAAGAAAAAAAAATCAGTTTCAACGAGTATCATTCACACCTTTCAGTGCCTACTCCTCCGTCGATTAGTACCAGATAGTCAGGGTTTGCTCGCGTGCCTGATAAATGTGAGTGTACGAGTGCAACAAACACACAAGAAGCATCGGAAAGTGCCGATAGTGCTGTGGAGGGAGTGGATGAGGAAGTGTTTCGACAACGTTCGGGACCCGGGCCTCCGGACTTACCTGCGGACGAGTTCACCGAGAACGCCGAATCCTTCGCTTCGACGTGCGCCGTCCCGGACGACGCGCTGCTAAACTTCTGAATGTTGCGCTTCGCCTTGATGCGGCTCCAGCTGCCGGACAGTTCCGTCGCCTGCCCGAAGGACGAGCTGGACGAGGAAGCATCGACCAGATTGCCGAGGTACAGCTTCACCTCCTCATCCGCCTTCGCGCTGTCACTGTCGCTGTCGTACAGTTCGGCGGCATCGTACAGCCGTCGCAGCTGTGACAGCTGCTGACTGAGCACGGTTGAGCCCAGCTTTTTAAGTCGCGGAGCCGCAATCGGTTTCGCCGTCAGTCGATCGACGTCGTCCGCGGTACTCGAGCGCCGCACGGCAGTGTTTTTGCTGATGTACGCCTCGAAGTCCGACAGCCGGGACTCGCTGGTCAGAATGCGTCTCGCCACTCCCGAGGACGACGTCGTGGTCGTAGGGATCGCACCAGTGTACCGGGGGGTTGCCATGGCAGCGGAACCCTCACGTTCCAGCGAATCACCATCCAGTGAGGATGCGTACTTGGTCGCCTTCAGCCTAGGGTAGTCGGTGTAGATGCTGCTGGCGCTGCTCGACTTCGCGATCGAGGTGCTACTGATGCTGCTACCGCTGCTATTGCTAATTCCCGCACCAGTCAACCCTCCGTTCAACTGGCAGAAAGCCGAATGGCGTCGGCTCTTCGCGGTATCCGAGGGACTCGACACATCCACGCTTCGGTGGTAGAGCGGTGTTGTGCCGTTTTCGCCTAGCGAGTCGCGCCGAAACGCCTGCAGATTTTTGAGCGCCTCGTCGAGTTTCGTTGCCGCGCGCATGGTGCGCATGATGAGCGAGGTAGACTTCAGTTCGTCCCCGGGAAGGGCAGTAGTGGTGGTGGTGGTGGCAGGCGCCTTAACCTCATCGCTCGTGGCCGTCATGTCGATCAGGATCTTGGTGGTCGACTTCGATGCGGCAGATTCTGCAGCGCTGGCGACGGTGCTGTGAAGAATCGTTTTCTCCACTACTCGCCATTAACGTCGATGCCCAGGTCGGTGTGGTGATGGAATGGTGATCGCGGTGCATTAATGGTGGTGTTTGGATTGTGCATCGTAAGGTGTTAGGATAAGAAGGGTGTTGTTGTTGTTGCGTGTGTATGTGTATGATAATGTACAGTGTACAAACACAGCGGAGGGGTGAGAGCGTTACACGCGTACACACAAGGTAGTACCGAAGACGAGAAGGAAGAAAGAAGAAAACGGAAGGTAGGACTAAGATCAAGTGTAGTTTCGCTCATCTAGTTCTATGAGTTGGCAAAACTATCCCTAAACAATTGTTCAACACTCCCTAAGTAAGCAATCAGTGGGTAAGCTTAAGCAGAAGACTCAATGCTCACCGTAGATACTATTTGTTTTTTACATCTAATTCTACGGGTGCTTTCGAAAGCTGTACAAATCCGTTCGAACGCGTGAGTACACTTCGGATAGTTACGATTAATTATACATCGGTTAAAAGTTAAAGCTTCACACACTGCCACTCGAGACCGGTCTACGAAAGGTAAAGCGCATCCTTACCTGCGGTATTGCTGCCGGTAGTCCAAGAACTCGCACCCGTCGGCGGCTGTGTAAGATGTATCTTCGTCGAATAGCTCCCGGCCGCGATGGGCGACGAACTTTTCGACTCACTGCACACCTCAACGCTCAGCCTGGCGGCCGGTTCCACCGTCGTGCCCACCGGTCGCAGTTTGACACCCCACAACGCTTCGTTGCTGTCCAGATTCTCGCCCAGCACGTACGGTTTCGGCTTCACCGGTTTGTTCTTCAGGATGCTGCGCAGGGAAATCTCGTCCGTCGAGAGCCCATCGCTTTCGTCCGAGACGGTCGCTCCCCGTGCGCTGCTGCTAGTGGCCAGCGCCGAGGGGACGTACTTTCTCGGTGTGGGCTCCGGTGCCAGTGGGCGACTAACGCCGATGGTGGTTGTAACGACCGGCGGTGAATCCTGTTCGGCCGGAGCCTCCGTCACCAGTGGCGATAGTTTCGATTCGTCCGTTACATTGCCCGTCGCCGGTTCATCCGCCAAGCTCGATACCAAGTACGACGAAGACCCGGACGGCACACCGCCGGAAGATCGCCTCCGGCGCCGGAAGTTGTTCGTCGGCGGAGGCTTCTCGTCCGTTTCGACGATGTTCACCCGGCCGGAGTCAGCCGTGAAGTGTACCTCGGTCTTGCAGAACTCCACCCGCTTCTTGTTGCGGCTCAGATCGTCGATGAACGTGTGGCTGAACCCGTTCACGTTCACCGACGATTTGCGCTCGAACATGGTGCGCAGACTGTCGCGCACGTAGCTCGTCTCGTCGACCGCGATCGAGTGCCGCTTCGGTTCCTCGTCCTGTTCCAGCGGCGGAGTGAACGTGTCGAGCACACCCTCCAGCACCGGTTTGCTGGTGATTTTGATCACCATCGCCGGGTTCGTGGCCGGCTTCTCTTTCGGCTGCGCCCGATCGCCCAGGGTGACGATCGTCGCACGCTGATGGTAGGTGCCGCCTCCGCCGTGGCCGCCGCTCTCGGTGGCCGCACTCGACCAGCTGGAGCTCAGATCCGACGAGCGGCCGATGCCGCTGTCCGTCGAGGAGTCCATCTTGGCCATGGCAAAGCCACTGCCGAGCGGTTGCTGGCACATCCGCTCGAACCCGTACGACTTGCGCCGCGAATGCCAGTCGTCCGGCGCGAGCACGGTGGTGTCCGGCGATGGCTTCTTGTTCGACTGCAGGCTGTGGCTGCGGTAGTTCGAGTCCGACGAGCTGCTGGTTTCGAGCTGACCGAGGCGTGTCTCCACCTCGGTGATGGTTACACCGTCGTCGCTACCACGTCGATCGGTGTCCGGCTGTCCGGCCGTCACATCATCGGCCGGGCTCATGTCGTCACGATACAGCGACTCGTTGCTGAGTCGTCGCAAGCGACCCCGGATCTCACGCAACGATTCCGCCGTTAAGAAGGACGCTTTTGGTGGCGACCTGCCACCGGAGCCGTCGGAAGGCTTCGCGGTGGGCGATGTGGTCGAAGACACCGTGGACGGTTGGTCCGTGACGCTCTTGAGAATGTTGTCCAACGCCACGAAGTCGATGTGGTTGTTACGCATGGCCGTATTCAAGCGGCGGCCGTTTTCGAGCTCCTGGCAGATGCGCGATACGCTGACGGAGTTCTCCGGCAGATCGATCGGACGTGTGCTGGCTCTGTGGGAGAGATATTGGAAGCTGTATTAGTACGCACGTACGCGGAATACCATCTCGCCTCACAACCTGCTCTGTCTAGCCATTACTGGTGGTGCGTTGATTGTTTTTCGCAATCCTCTCTACTGGCGACGCCATACGCTACTGTTCTTGCAAGCACGTACACGAAAAGCGACGACGATGCACGAACTTTACGCGCGCCCATGTGCGGTGAGAACTGGACATCCCACGCACTATCTATCACCTACCGAGAGCCCGTGCCTATAACTTGCCTCATTTAATGATGTGCAAATGTTGCAAGCACTTTTCGCTGCCGCCGT
>KZ071678.1:40794-61779 GCA_002091845.1 Anopheles cracens | reverse complement strand
CCGCCGCCGCCGACCGCCGTGCTGCCGGCCGCGGCCAGTGCGGCTACCTCCATGGCTGAGTGCGGCGTTGCAGTGGCGAAGACGGGTTGGTTGGTTTTATTCCGACGAGCTCCGCCGGGTCGCGTTCGTGTTCCAATTTACCGCTTCCGTCCGCCCGTGCCTGGATCCTGGTCGGGTTCTGTAAAAGGGAAAGACAAGCAGAATGGGGCCGGTGAATTGAAGCTCTCATTTGGAGAAGAAGCAAAAAACAACTTCAACGCGCTCAACACCGTGGACGTCTGCCGAAGAGAATGTGATCGCTACGTTTTATCGGCTCAGATCACCGAACCGCCAATGAACCGCGATTGGGCCATAAAAGGGACGTGCCATTGGACCGACACGCGGGTATCCCTTCCCATGAACGTCGCCTAACTTCCCGGCGCACAACATGTCGTTCGTTCGGGGTGCGCGAACCCATAAGGAACACGTTTCTCCCGCCCCATGGGACACTAGGGGCGGGCACTAGGCACGCAAGTTCATTGCCGAGCGTCATCGGACGGTTTCTTCTTGGGTCGGTCGTTTGGTCGATTGCAGGAGGCGATAGATCTTGCACGTCCATTGCAGATGCGCATGGGCATCTTGAACTTGAATTATGTATATGAAATAGATCTCCACAAAAAAACAAGCTTATGGGAGCTAATCTTTATTCTACTTAGATGAGAAAACTTAAGAAATTAGAGACAAGTAGTGAAAGCAAAACTCCACACATCATCTCCGGCGTTTTATAGCCAGCTTCTTAACTTTGGTAGTTAGGTTAGACAATAGGAGGCTCTTAGGCAGGTCCCATAACTTATAGCTGGCATACCGATTACCATTTGTTACATTAGGGAACTAAAAGGGGTCAGGCAGGTGAAAGATACTTTGAATGATGTCCGCAATCTCGTCCTTGCTTCGGTGCTGCTGTTTACAGGACCTGGCTTGCACGACTAACACAGGCGAGTCTCAAAGCCTCTCTTCACCTCTCATTGTGTTTCTTCGGATAAAAAATAAGCACAACACGTTTTTATTACATAATTATGTTTATTTTCTCACACTGGCTATTCTATCTTCCGGTTGGAAGACAGTTTCTATACTTTTCATTCGTCAGTTCAATGAGGTGATCGATATCTGCGCGGATCGCCCGTGCGCACACGTCGTAGCGTTCGCTCAGGGCAGCCATTTCCTCTGTCAAAAATTCGACGAAAGCATCCAGCCGGACCTGGTTCCGCGCACCGATTCCTTCCAGCTGTGCTACGTACTACAAAGATATGGAAAAGCAAAGATATGGTATTAAAGGTATTCTAGCACATCCGATGATGATGACGAATCCACGCACCTCGCGCGAGCAATCGCTCGGAACCTGGGCACACACGGACTGGGCCTGGTTGCCGTAGACGGCGCCATTGCGTAGCTGCTCCAAGAACGCCGCGTTTGCCGACGCAAAGTAGTTGATGGTGCGTGAATCCACCTGGAAGCAGACGGCTAGACGCGTTGTCGCAAACGATCCCTGCCGGAAGTCACCGACGTAGCGCTGCAGGCATCGGTCGGCGTTCGCATGATCGCTGCCGGTGGCCTCGTCGATCAGGGCGGTTGTGGCGTTAATCAATCGCAGGTCGATCGCATCCGCTGCTGTTTGCACGGCACGGGTGTAGTTGATGGCCAGATCGTGCATAAGCTTCCCGGTGCGTTCGTTGTGCTGCTGCGTTTGGGTGCCGATTGTTTCGAGCAGTCTGCTCACGGGTGCCGCATCCGACTCCGTACTGAGGCGACCGAGTAGCTGCCCGTACCCATCCCGCACCTGACGCACGGTTCCATTGGACTGTTGCTCCATCTGGCGGCCGGTGTCGGTGAACGTACGATTGACAAGTGCCACACTCCCGGCCAGATCCTGCCGGGCGTTTTGAATGCTCGAGTTGGTGGCCGTTTCGTACCCGATGGCGCTGGTGCGATCCTTCCCGAACGAACCGTACACGTCGGAAATGTCGGTGAGCGCGGAATTGATCAAGAGGATCGGTGTGGTCACCGACTGTACCATGGTGAGAGTGACGAGCGTAGAGATGGTCGAGGCGTCGTAGACGGAGTCCGGTGCACCAGCCTTCAGCAGGGCGTCGGTAAACGGTGACCAGTTACGTGCCAGCGTCTCGATCTCCGTCCTAATCGTGCTCACATTAGCGGAGAGCGATTCCACAACGTTCGGTCGCACTTTACCGTCCAGCGTGCCGATCTCGGCCGCGGCTTGCTCCAGTGCGGAGGTTGTTGCTGGCACGATGGCCTGAAACTCTGTCACCAACGTCTGCAACGCGGCGGTTCCGTTGACGCCAAACGCAGCCGCCACGTGGCCCAGCAGTTTGTTCAGCGGAGAGGTTAGATTTGTCGCGACACCGTACAGCACAGTGGTCGCACCGCTACGGTCGAGGTTCGGTTCGTACTTGAGCAGACTGGCGTTTGCCTTCACGACGGCCACAACCCCCGTTCCGATGCCACTGCGGAAGCTCGAATCGAACCCAGGGACACTATACGGAAGTCCAAAATCACCCGCACTGTAACATCCGCCGGGGAAGAGGCAGGCCCCAGCGAACAGTAACAGCCAGGCTGCCCTCCAGTACACCATTTCGCAGGTTCGTGCAAGCAGCATTCTGAACTATCACGCACCGAAAAACACACCACACTGACTGCCGGAGTGTGAGCTTCGATGGTCAAAACTTCTTGCGAGTGAAGATCCAAAAAGCACGACTCTCCACACGCGCATCTCTTTCCATCTCCGTTCTCTCAGTTTCTCATTCATTCTCGTCGGCCTGCGCGTACCTGTGACTCGCCAAACGAAACGGTACTTTTTACAGCACTTCCGCCCCGTGCCCCTCACCTCTCACTCGCGCTGATGTGTCGCAGTTCGTAATGGCCGACTTTCTCCACGTTCTGGTCGGCTTCTGCATGAGCAGCACGAGCGAGAGGCAGCTTGGAGCAAAAGTGGGACCCACTCTCAGCTCTGCAGGATGACAGCGAAGCGAATGAGCCAACCGTCCAGAAAACGAGACACGATCATACAACGACACACAGCCAGAGCACAACGTCCACCGCTAGAACACCCTGTTGGGACCCATTGGGGGGATAGTGACCTATTTTGTAATCTACCCTGAAGCTTATCCATACGCCGGATGAAATAAATAGCATCATTTAGAGCATGCTACTATCTTGACATGCAACACGCCAGATCACATCCGCTCAGTCATTCTAAAACGACCGAAAGCTCAATTCCCAAACCCTAACCGTACGATACACCGAGAGTCCGGCCTCCGAAATCGAGTGTGGAGATCCCGCTGCGTTTTGACCAAAAACGAGAATAAAGTTCAAAAACCAACCACACCATGCGCCGGGCTTTAGAACAGTCTTCCAGCTGCTTGGGCTTGAGGAGTCTTCGGCACCGATTCTGATGTCATCCAATGGTAGTTAGGTTAGACAATAGGAGGCTCTTAGGCAGGTCCCATAACTTATAGCTGGCATACCGATTACCATTTGTTACATTAGGGAACTAAAAGGGGTCAGGCAGGTGAAAGATACTTTGAATGATGTCCGCAATCTCGTCCTTGCTTCGGTGCTGCTGTTTACAGGACCTGGCTTGCACGACTAACACAGGCGAGTCTCAAAGCCTCTCTTCACCTCTCATTGTGTTTCTTCGGATAAAAAATAAGCACAACACGTTTTTATTACATAATTATGTTTATTTTCTCACACTGGCTATTCTATCTTCCGGTTGGAAGACAGTTTCTATACTTTTCATTCGTCAGTTCAATGAGGTGATCGATATCTGCGCGGATCGCCCGTGCGCACACGTCGTAGCGTTCGCTCAGGGCAGCCATTTCCTCTGTCAAAAATTCGACGAAAGCATCCAGCCGGACCTGGTTCCGCGCACCGATTCCTTCCAGCTGTGCTACGTACTACAAAGATGTAGAAAAGCAAAGATATGGTGTTAAAGGTATTCTAGCACATCCGATGATGATGACGAATCCACGCACCTCGCGCGAGCAATCGCTCGGAACCTGGGCACACACGGACTGGGCCTGGTTGCCGTAGACGGCGCCATTGCGTAGCTGCTCCAAGAACGCCGCGTTTGCCGACGCAAAGTAGTTGATGGTGCGTGAATCCACCTGGAAGCAGACGGCTAGACGCGTTGTCGCAAACGATCCCTGCCGGAAGTCACCAACGTAGCGCTGCAGGCATCGGTCGGCGTTCGCATGATCGCTGCCGGTGGCTTCGTCGATCAGGGCGGTTGTGGCGTTAACCAATCGCAGGTCGATCGCATCCGCAGCTGTTTGCACGGCACGGGTGTAGTTGATGGCCAGATCGTGCATAAGCTTCCCGGTGCGTTCGTTGTGCTGCTGCGTTTGGGTGCCGATTGTTTCGAGCAGTCTGCTCACGGGTGCCGCATCCGACTCCGTACTGAGGCGACCGAGTAGCTGCCCGTACCCATCCCGCACCTGACGCACGGTTCCATTGGACTGTTGCTCCATCTGGCGGCCGGTGTCGGTGAACGTACGATTGACAAGTGCCACACTCCCGGCCAGATCCTGCCGGGCGTTTTGAATGCTCGAGTTGGTGGCCGTTTCGTACCCGATGGCGCTGGTGCGATCCTTCCCGAACGAACCGTACACGTCGGAAATGTCGGTGAGCGCGGAATTGATCAAGAGGATCGGTGTGGTCACCGACTGTACCATGGTGAGAGTGACGGACCCATTGGGGGGATAGTGACCTATTTTGTAATCTACCCTGAAGCTTATCCATACGCCGGATGAAATAAATAGCATCATTTAGAGCATGCTACTATCTTGACATGCAACACGCCGGATCACATCCGCTCAGTCATTCTAAAACGACCGAAAGCTTAATTCCCAAACCCTAGCCGTACGATATACCGAGAGTCCGGCCTCCGAAACCGAGTGTGGAGATCCCGCTGCGTTTTGACCAAAAACGAGAATAAAGTTCAAAACCCAACCACACCATGCGCCGGGCTTAAGAACAGTCTTCCGGCTGCTTGGGCTTGGCGCAGTCTTCGGCACCGATTCTGATGTCATCCAACCGGTTCCCTTCCCGCGCCACTCGAATTCCTCCACCGTGTGCGCGTCGTTTGTTTGGATAAAATATTGTATCCCAAACAGCGGACAGCGATGATTGTGGCACTGATTTCGGGCGCTTGGGTTTATTGGCGCTGCTACGCCTAATAGCCGACCCGGTTTGACCATGTGCGGAGTTTATCGCTCCCCCAAAACGAACGAGAGCACGATCATGTGGATGACTTTATCGTGAGGCGCGGTGCGATGTCGCGATACGAGGCAATGGGGACTTTAGATTGAAACGATAACAGTTATTAGGTTAGAACGAGAAAAAGACGGATATCTGTTTTTGTTTTAGGTGATCATTAAGTACACATCGTTTTGAGATACTGGATTGTTTAAACGTTCAAGAAGTTATATCGGTTCGATCGCCTCTGCTTAGTGCTCTGTCATCGAGTCGGCCGTGAAATAAAGATCGTATTGACCTATCCAACCTTAAATTAGTCAAAAAGTTCTAAGAACGTAGCAAAAACCACTGCAAACCGATCCCCATCTTTGCAATGTTGACACAGTTGGATGCCTTATTCGCGAGCCGACGCAACGCCGTCCAATCCAGACCGTACAATGTGTGTACACACAACGATAAGCAGGCCACGCGTGGGTATTGTCTTGAAAATTAAATTTCCGTGAAACAGTACTATCCTAGTAGGTGCTACACGTTCCACACACTTAGCATGCGTTGCGCCCGTACGTTTTTGATGTTCCGGGCGGTTCTCTGGAGCTGGCTGCTGCTCGGAGTAAGTATCACACCCAGCTTCGCCAGATCCTCGCAGCGTTCACGGACCCCACCTTTCCCAACGCGTTCCAGATCGGCCATGCAGAACCCGTGCCCGATTTTGCGATCAACGTCGCTATCAGCGGCAGCGCCACCGTCTCGTCCCTCGCACTGGAAACGAAGGTCCTGTTCCAGAGCATCTCATCCAGCACGCTTCAGCTGAAGTCCGGCTACAACCGACTGACGGCGGTGACAACGGCACTGGAGCAAATCTCGTCGAAGATCGTCACGGCCGGTACAGCGCTGACGCAGGCAATTTCCACAATGTCCCTCAACAACAGTGGACCGATTGCGACCTACTTCAACGACATCAGCAACGCTCTCAGCACCCTGCAGGGGCTCGTTGGCAACGGGCTGTCCAGCCAGATGGCCACGCTCAACCAAAACATTGACAATTTCGTCACGGCGAAGCTGCAGGACAGTTTTCGCTCGATGTCAACGTCGCTCGGGTTACTGTCGCAGGCGTTGGCCGCCATGCGAGCGGCCGTGACCAGTGCGAAGAACGCGTCCGGAAGCTCGCCGACGGTGTCACCCACGACGGCCAAAAAGTACGTTACGGCACGCATCATAACCGACCTCACCAATGCCATCCGGCTGCTAAAATCTGACATACCGATACTGGTGTTAGTCGTGCACGCCACCCTAGGATCGTTCCAGGATGCCGATGTATATCTGACCGGCATCACCGGAGAAGCGGAACTGCGTGTGCAGGACATTGTAGGGTACGGCAATGATTTTGAGACCGATGTGAATGCGTTCGCCGGCACGCTGAAAACGAACACCGGGACCGAGCTGGACACACCGTACCAGGCGCTCAAGCTGGCGTATGCCAACGGGCTTAAGGCGACGGTCGAAGCCGACACCGACTTCAAGAGTGCCATCGATGGAGTGTTCACCGCGCTGGACACCCTGCTCGCGGACGGTGCCACCATCTCCAGCACCTTCGACAGCACCTTCAACGCGTACCTGGCACTCGTGCTTGCGCTCGATGACGATCTGACCACGTTCTACGGCACCAGCATGTGCAGCATCATAAAGATGGTCGTCCAGGTTGTGATCAAAAACGGCCCCTACGCCCAGTTCTGCTTCAGCAAGTTCGCGCAGAAAGTGTTCAATTACTTCGTCACGCACACGTACGACGCGGCCGATTGCTACCGGCTGCAGGTGTACCGGCTCGAGCAACTGCGCACGGCAATTCACAGCATCGTGCAGCTGATCCTGCACGACATCGAAGACCTGCTGGATAACGTGCAGCAATGCGTGCGGCTGAACGATTACCCGCACTGCGTTCCCTTCGTAAGTGTGTTGGTGGTGTGTGCGTTTTTTAAGTACATTGTTATATCTCAAACTTGTGCTTTCCTCCTTCTGCAGCTCGGTACGGAATATCAAACGTTATTCACGTACACGACAGAGAAGCGCGACTACCTCTACCGACTACTGCTCAAGGAGACGAACGCCAGCTATTTACGCATGACTGGATGCTATAGCAACAGCAAGCATCTTCTCATCCTGGATGCCGAGCAAATGGAAATCGACATCGGCTACTGTGACATAAACGGGCCAGTTTAAGAGTGCTCTGAAGTAAAGAAAGTATGGGAAAGGATTAGAGCATAGTGTTCATTTATTTCACAAAGAATGTTCAAAATTGATCAACACTAACTGGTCGTTTCAGGTGTCGATTGACACTTTTGCATGATTTTGCCATGCCATTCACACCTAAAGAGTTCTATTTTTGGAAAAAAAATAATTTTGTTTTTTTCTGAACTTCTTTTGTTTCTTCTTTCCTAACGGTCACATTTGTTGGTGTCAATTGACACCTGGAAGGTTATTTCTGGTTTTTGTTGACCGATTATGCTTTGCAAATTTCACCAGCTGCCTTACGTGAAAACGCTGTTGTTTTGATGTAGGGTTCTGAACCACTCCTCTTAAATATTCCAAAACTTTTGTTGTACGACTTTTGAAGAAGTTTAGGCGACCACACAAGGAAACAGGAAAAGGGAGGGAACTAAGCGCACATACAGTGAAAATTTCAACCCAATCTGTCAACAATTAGACTTCTAGGTGTCAATTGACACCAAATGAGACCGCTAAGAGTACTTAATTCAGCTGACCGTTAGTGTCAATAACCAACTGCATCTATCTGACACACATGTCATGCAGATTGCTAGTGAAGAACCTTGGAGCACAAACCAGCGCGACTGACGTCGTGCGACATTGTGCTTTCTCGTAACATTCTCGTGACGTCACCAAAGTCTTCCTCTGGCTACAGCTGTTTGCACAGTTGAGCACGAAAAAAGACCTGTTTCGAATATGGATTCAGTTGCGTACCAATTGTGATAGACTCCGACCGGATAGCGCTATGTATTTCATGGCTATGCCGAGCATGTTTCACAGTTCATCAAACGAGCAAGTAGAACAATACACGTAAATATGAAGCTATACGCACTCATACTACTGGTTGTTCTAGCTACAGAGGTAAGTTTCTCTGCCCATGAAATCAAAGCAAAAGGCAGTTTCATAATTTATTTCTTTGTCGTGCCCAGTCCGTTGTTGTCAATGGCTTGCCACGACCAGATTTCGGTATCCCACAGGGTGCACTCACCAACCAGGCGATCGCCCAACGAGCCACCGGACTGCGCGGAACTTTCGATACTGTGGACGATTTCACCATCAAGCCCGGTACCGATCCGCTTGCGGTTGACAGTATCAACTCCATCGGCTTGCAGGTGTCGCGAGCGGGCATCACTTTGATGGATGCTATTGTAGCACTGGCCAATGACGACGTCGGTCCTATTGCGGACGGTTTTGCGCGCGTCAACCAAGCGTTGGCAGTGTTGAATCAACTTCTCAATGGTGGCTTAACTAGCGAGTTGAACACTCTCAGCGACAAGATCGACCCATTGATCCGCTCCATTTTCACTGAAGGGTTCGCGAGCGTCAGTAAAGCGCTGCAGAAATTATCAACGGCCCTGGCTGCTCTGCAGCTTGCAATCCAGAAGGCTAAAACAGCTGCCGGCAGTGGGCCGGTAACGGCGACACTCGTGAAAAGATATGTTACAAGCCAGGTATTGTACGGTGTAGATGTTGCCTTGTTAGACATGATATCGACAGTCCCGCTGATTAAGTATGGCATTTATAGGACGGTCACATAAATGTGTGAAATAAACTAGGAAATCACAACAGCAAAACTCGATGTTCTTCTTTATCCTACAGTCCTAGTCCTGTAGGGTTATGAGCTTTAATCCGATTTCAATTTAAACTGCTGGTGTTTATGATGGTAAAACCATTACTGAATTCTTGCAGGTACAAAGTACGTTCAGCATGGCGATTCTCAACCTTTCTGTGTTTCATAGTTATACCTCAATCGGTCACCATTTAGACAGCATCCTTCTAGTCACTGTTCAAGGCATGCAAAACCCCAAAACACACTGCATCCAAACAGAATTTAGGCTGAGGTTACAGCACCAGTGTTAGCACAGCTGTCGCCAGTCGCCCAGATCTACTGTAAACGTTTCGTCAGGCGTCTTTTAGCAGGTTTCGTACTTGAAGATTTAGTTGCATCGCGTCGACACGTAGGCGGAGTTCCTTTCTGCAGGGACGGAACGATTTTGCGTACCACAAGCGTAACAAATACCGCAACCGACAATGAGAAACACCCGCGCGTTAGTGCTAGCAGTTCTTTGCATTCTGCAGGCAAGTTTCTAGTGCAACTCGTTGATTAACGATCTCCTAATGTCGGCCTCTTGAACGCACCCAAATAGGACGCAGCAGGTCGGCCAGATTTTGGACTGCAGGGAGAAATCGTGGGCAGCCCATTGGTGATCCAGCAGACGAGCACGGCGTCGTTCAACATTGAGGCCCTCAGTGATTACAAGATTCTGCTCGGTTCCGAGTACCAGCCGCTCTACGACGAGCGGGATGCGTTCTACTCCGTTGCACAAAAACTTACCACGGCGGGCATTGCAATGGCGGACAGTGTCGTCGCGCTGGCAGACGACAACTCGAGCCTGGTAACGCCACCGTTCCTATCCGCGATAGCCTCCGTAAACAACATGCAAGCTGTGATCGGTACGGGCCTGGCGCAGGAGTTCCTAGCGCTGCGTCCACGCAACAAGCCGTACATTACGGACCGGCTGACGGACACCACCACCTACATCGGCCAGACACTGACAGCGCTGGACGGGATCCTGCGAACGCTACAGCCAGCAGTCGAGCGGACTCAGGCGAACGCGGGTGGCAGCGGCAGGCCCGTCACGACCACCGCCGCCCGGCAAGGGGTCTCTCCACGGCTGATCAACTCACTGCTGAACACGATCGATCGGCTCGGCGGTGGCATCTCACCGCTCATATACTCAGTGCACAACCCGCTGTCGCAAGTGGACCAGGGCGATACGTACATAAGCACGGCCAAGAGTGACATCGAGGCGGCACTGCTGCAGGCCCATCAGGAGGTGGTCGACTTCAATGGCAACCTGCGCCAGCTCAAGCAGGACACGATCGATTACACCAACACCGTTGGATCATCGTATGTGGACCAACAGACGCAGCTCGCCGACATACTGCCGACCCTTAAAGCCTCCTCGACCTACCAGGGTCTTAAGACGGCACTCGATGCGTACGATAGCGCCCTGTCGGTCCGCTCAATCAATGCTAAAACTTTACAGCTCGAGCAAACGGTTACCGGGTACGTGGCGCTGTCGAAAACGTTTGACGACGATCTGGTGATGGATCCTGCGAACGCTACAGCCAGCAGTCGAGCGGACTCAGGCGAACGCGGGTGGCAGCGGCAGGCCCGTCACGACCACCGCCGCCCGGCAAGGGGTCTCTCCACGGCTGATCAACTCACTGCTGAACACGATCGATCGGCTCGGCGGTGGCATCTCACCGCTCATATACTCAGTGCACAACCCGCTGTCGCAAGTGGACCAGGGCGATACGTACATCAGCACGGCCAAGAGTGACATCGAGGCGGCACTGCTGCAGGCCCACCAGGAGGTGGTCGACTTCAATGGCAACCTGCGCCAGCTCAAGCAGGACACGATCGATTACACCAACACCGTTGGATCATCGTATGTGGACCAACAGACGCAGCTCGCCGACATATTGCCGATCCTTAAAGCTTCCTCGACCTACCAGGGCCTTAAGACGGCACTCGATGCGTACGATAGCGCCCTGTCGGTCCGCTCAATCAATGCTAAAACTTTACAGCTCGAGCAAACGGTTACCGGGTACGTGGCGCTGTCGAAAACGTTTGACGACGATCTGGTGATCTGGTACGGTGATCGGATCTGTCCAGTGTTGCGGGGCCTTGTGCAGGTGCTGGTAGCTAGCGGGCCATACGCATCCTACTGCTTCCACAAGTACTCGCTGGACGTGACAGATCTGGCGGTGCACAACTTCTACGACATCGGCGAATGCTACGCGCTCGAGCTGAACCGGCTGTACGCGACGCACCGACTCATCGCGGACATCGCCGATCTGGTGATCTACAATTTTGTCGACCTCTTCGACAACCTCAACATCTGTGCCCAAATCACGCCGTGTCCTAGTGGTTGTGATTCCTGCGTGACGTCAGTAAGTATGGCATGTTGATACCCACGATGTGCCACAACGAATAACGCGTTCTAATTGCTCTGCTTCACAGATTGGCAAATTTCTCGCCACAATGGCACAGCTAACGGATGGAAAGTTCGGCCTGATAACGCAGATCATTACGTACGAGGCGATGGCTAGTCTGCAGCGGGTGAAGTCTTGCACAGCTTTCAGCAAGTATCGATTGGTGGCGGATGCGCACGATCTACTCAAGGACGTGTTTACGTGTGAAGAGACGGGATATAAAAACCCTAACTGAGGAGCGAATAAAACTAACAGTTACCAGTTATCACACGCGAAAAGCATCCTTCCCAGCAACAGGGATTCTAAGTGACCCATTTATAAAGGTTTAAATGGTTTTCTAAATTTAGCGGAGGTTATTGAGAATTAGTAAATGTTACAATATTCAAATAAACATAATACCTCGAACGTGCGAAGGTCAATCGTGTATCAAACCTCTCCACCGTTGTGTCGGCTAACGAAAACACGTTTAATTTCGTTCTATGCGCTGCATTCGGCATGTTGAACAAGCATTGAAATTTGCATATGCAAAACCGCGCTAGGTGTTAATTGATCCCGCAGCTGTCAAACAATCATGTTATTAATACTAGATCGTTGACATGTCCGGTCGACATTTTTAAATAACGCCGAGGAAGATCTGTACACAGGGAGAAGAAACGCAGCGTGACCTTAAACGGGTTGGGTGATCGGATATTTGCTATACGTTGATACCAATCTACGTTGGGGGAAAGCCTGAACTCATAAGTTTGGTATTACCAAACACATTTGTGAGCTGAACAAACGCCAACAATTCGAAGGTACCTCACCGTGCAATCCACTCGATTATCCACTCGGAGCGATAAGTGAAAGCCTTGGCAAGAATTTCTCTCGCATGATTAACCCAAGGACCACCGTTGTCCCGTCGTCATCTTCACGGGCCAATAAAACCATCAAAAGCTAAATTGTTTCAGATGACGGACGCTCCGGCGAGCGATCGATTTTGCTTGAGTCATCCCAACTCGGCAAAAAATAAAAGCTCACTCACCGAGACAAGCGACTCACCACACTTCTCAGGCAATCCCCACCATAACTGGAGACTAGTTTTCGAGTGTGCAAGTGAGTAATGTAAAGTGCTGCTCGAATGACGATACACAAAAAAAAACCTGCGGCGATAGAAACCCTTACGGCGTACGAAGCTGAATCGCCGAAGACTCTCGCGGCTTCGGTTTGCCGACCGGGCCGGGCTGCTAAATATGGCTAATCACGAGCGTACGTGGTCCAAAAATCGTTGATTGATTGTCACAGCCAACATATTAGCGGGGCGAGCGCCGGAATTGGAATCTAACGTTTTGTCGGTGCGTTTAGCCGGTGCTCGCGGTGGGGTTCCGGCCGTTTCCGACGGCCGTCTCCCGGCGACTGCAATGAAGGCCAATCATGTCGTCGATGATCGTTCGTCGCATGTTGGCGAAGGTGAACGAAAAATTTACATTTCCGTAGCCCTCCGGTTCAAGCGGATCAAGAACGAGCGAGAGAAAGAACTCTTGAGCCGGAAAGGCAAACTGACACTGACGATCGGATCGGCCGTCAAAAACCTGATTCCTGTCAGATGACAGCTACAGTTGAGATTCGGTTTGCCGGAGCATTTGCCGTGTAACATAATACACGTGACACGTATGCCGGTTGGCGCCGCCGGGTTAGTAACGGAGCCGTTTTCATTTCAAAGGATCTACACTCTTTTGGCTTTTCATCGAACGTGCTCCCAAGGTACGCACAGAAGTTGCGAGACTTCCAACCGAAACTTACTGCATTCAGCGGTAAGATTTCGGGCGCCCTGCCCAAGAATCCCCCATAATCACCGTTCGTGAAAGCTCGGATTTCACGTCGGACTGCACGCGGCGATGCACCGTCGCTGCAAGAAAAGGTCCGCATCGCATCGATCATTTTCAAGCTCAATTAAATCCGGTCCAACCAAGTGGAACACGGCCGAAACGTGCACGCGGCACCCGATACGCGACGGTATGATAATGAGCGCGGCTGCCACAATGTTCGTGGAATCGCTCGAAAAAGTGCAACGCCGGGAATGAAGGCGAGAGTGAATAATAAACGAAAGTGGATGCGTGCGCTACCTGCCGTTTGGCAGCGTTTTTACGTTGAGCAATCCGGTTTGAGCATGTGGTCAGTGAAATTTAAATTTTGGATCATGAGATAATGGAGAGTAGTCTTGTGCACTCGCGGGCAGGTAATGGTGAGTCTAGACTTTCTTCTTATTACTATGTGACCGACTTACGGCTTCGCGTACTAGACTTGCTTCAGGTCCTGTCTTGCGAAGAACGACACCCAGACTACAAAACCAAACCATCTGCCAGACTTTTAATAACCATCATTATCAACGACCTTCTGTTACATAACTTCCATATAACGTAGACTTACTCGTAAGGCATTGTGGCACTCTCGTGAAGTCATTCGAAGGACGATTTTGGCATAATTATTATACTTACAAAAAGAAACGTTCCGCTACTATGGTCCAGTGATGACTTGATAACAAAGTAATAATATTTGCTTTCGCATAACGACTTGTCCCTTCATGCCGGACATCAATAGAGCTTATCAGTTTGTTAGCCAACAAGACTCACCTCGATTCATCAACATCCAAACAGTCGAACTCGACGCCTCTAAATAGCGGTTCAAACGTCAAGGATTGAACGGATGAAGTGCCGAAACGTGTCTGCACAGCGCGAACAAAGCCGCGCAGACAGTGGATGATCGAAAAAGCTCGCAGCCCGTCACTGACATTTTGAACTTTGCCGGTCGGCTCTGACACCACGCAGAGGACGGTAAGGACGCCCAATCACCGAGAGGTCCGTCGCCGTTCAAGAGACGCCTTTTGTTTCTGCGGCTTGTGCAATTGCGAACAGGATGCAGCTGTCGGGCGGGCGCGATAAACGTTGTGGTACGCGCGGTAGAAACGTCGAACGCAACGGCGGTTTTGTGCGAAACGCGCCACTCGCGAGCGGACCTGATGAAGACATGCTGTTGGTTTTTATCAGCCAGCGGCACCATCTATAAATCATCAGCCCGGGAGTTAGGGTGTGCGCATCGGTGGCCCGGCAACGATTGACGTTGATAAAATGTGCGCCGTATTTGGCATGGGCAGCTTAAAGTGGCCGCTAATGAAAAGGAAGCGTCCGGGAAGCTTTTAGCCGGCGCGTCACGGGCCCGAAAACTAATCTCGTTTCCAAACGCTGACTCCCTCGGTGGGAAGAAATGTTTGACGAACCGAAGGTTCAAGGCCACCAGAAGCTGAGAACGGACGATGGACGAACGAGCTGATGTAAACTGATCCTTCGGAATGTAAATCGTGGCAGGCACGAGTGTGTTTAAGATCAGCCTCCAAATGTTGTCTGCATGTTGCCTGCCTTTCCTTTCGCTTTGATTTATATTTCTTCTGAGCATGCCGTGCAGACGTTTGCCCATCGGTGTTCATCGATGAAGTAGCCACCGGCTATTCCAACGTTGAAGTTGGTGGCTAGTTTAGCCCGAAACCTTTTCAGCACCTTCGTTCAACGCTTTGAGGAGTTTCGAGCCGACCAAAACATTCGCACACCAGATGTCTAGTGACACATTTCCAACGTCAAGTCCGAGGCGGCAAAAACCCTCCACCACCGCACGCCCACCCACAGCCGAAGCAAACCTCGGCGAGATGGGTGACCTCTGCGTAAACAAAGCGCAGGAAGGAAGCGAAGAATTAGTCATTTCCTGCCCGGTTACGGTTCCAAACGTCTGTCATCGATATTGAAGCTCAAACAGACAAACAAAGCGCGTGTTATGTGATCCACAGAGCTGGGGGCATCCGAGGGCTCTTAAATTTGGGGCATGGGCGGCACGAAAAACAAGCTTTAACCATAAAAAATGTCATACGGCTCTCTTTGTATTGTTCTTTTTTTGAAACCATCCATTAAATTTGGTGCAGTTACCCGCCCTGTAGCCGAAATCGATCGGCAGCTTTCACTTTCGGCGCTATTTAATCATCGATCAGAACGATCTCCAACATTTATTAACCTGACCCACTTTGCACTCGCTGCGCGGGGAAACCGGGCGGCGCCACCGTGCAACTGAAACTGAACCGGGAAAGCCCGCGTTGAGTGATTTATTTGCCTAGAGAACTGGGTCAGTGGCCAGCGGACCGGGGAAGGAACCGGTGCTCATCCTTTGATGGCTTTCCCATGGTAATAAGTCACCAAGCCGGGCCCATCGCGAGCCGAGCTTTGTCTAGAGTTGGGTTATTATTATAATTAAACGAGAGTTTCTTTCCTCGGTCGTTCGATGTTATCGGTTGATATTAATCACACTCATCTGTCTACATGCATAATTCAGACTTTAAAAAGACCGAGTCACAATAAAAAAATGGTAAAATAGTGGACAACGGTTTTGTCCAAAATCGCTTCTTCAACGCTTCTTCAGGTGTCATAATTGATACGAGCCTTATTTGGAAGTGGCCAACGATGGTGCGGATGGACGCGGTGGCCCGGGGATAGGAGGTGCTCTCGGGTTTGCGCACGTTTGCAACATCAACACCGTGTGTACGTGATTTGGTAGCAGCACCGGCGGATGCGAAGATGCTACCTAACCGTTTGCTACAGCAAAGCACACAACCCAGTGCAGGTGGTTTCTATTTTTAAAAACAACTCCACGGGAGCTACAAAAACAGAGTCCGAACTCCGACTTGATGGAGCTTGAAGGCAAACATTTCAATCCCGGAAAGGAGTGCAGCTGGTGATTGTTGAGTGCAGACATGTTGATCCTCTCGGGAAGCGTCACAACTGGAGAAACAACCGGCTAGTGTGCTGCGATACGGAGCACGTAAAGCTATTTAGGTAGAGGATCGGGTTCAAGCAAGCTCCACTACGTCCAGGCTTAGTGATGTGTTTAGTTTCCAAAACTGTCAATGCGCTCCCCGGCCACGAAAACGGTGACAGATGTCAGAACAGTGTACAAACACAGCAGCAACCGGTGGTGACACAAATTCTGGCCTCCTCCACTTACCTACACACACACACACACACATACACAGTGCGCGGAGGAGGCGGGTGCGGAGTTTGGGAATCATTAATTACAAAGCAGTCAGGCGAAACCTACACCCAACCGCGAGCACTCTAGATCTAGCTCAGGGAGTCTACTAGCGGCACCTTTCCAAGTGCGCGCTGGGTCAAGTTTCCCAATTTGGCTACAAACTCCCACCCAACCGGATCCGGTACCGTGGGGCGAAGGAAGGCCCCCCTCGCGCTCAAATCTTGCCCTCACGTTCTGCTACGCCAGCTGGGAGAGGCTTAAGAATTTGCCAGCCACCCCAGCTCCCTGGATCGAGTTGGTAGGCCACGGCGGACCTAGTGCACTAATGGTGCGCTACCCCTTTGCCACCCGCTCCGGGAGAGTTTTATATCTCCACCGGAGCAAATATTTACCTTTTATCGGGGTCCGGTCGAGTCTCGGACCCGTACCCTAGTGGATGACGCACAACTAACTCCCCGGATCGAACGAAGTTCAAAAGCGACGCCACCCGGCGCTTACTGTGTTTATGTATCTGTATGTGTGTGTGTTAATGTTCGTTTATTGTGAGCCGAATGCTGGAATGCTGGAAGTGATTTCCGGCCCCTTGGGTGTGCGGAAGAGGAGGCGGAAAATTTTCCACCCTCAATATTTTTCTGCACGGGTAGTAGGCGCTGGCACACGGATTCCCATTCAATTCGTTGACACTCACACATGCACGACACCAACACATAGACACCGCGCGCATCGAACTACACTGACAACTTCACACACAGTTTCGGTCGCCCCGGGTAATCGGGTCGGACGAAGGCACATCAAACGATCGCGTCGGAGTGTATCGCTTAATTGTACAAATCACAAGCCCGCTTGACGTACGACGCCGACACAGACCGCACGGGATGGGTTACTGGTACACTTCCAGTCGCGAACGACCACCACAACCACCGGTACCACACAGATGACAGATGGCGAACGCTTCGTACGACGGTGTTTTTTTTTTGTTGTTGCTTCTTTCTTTCCTTCTCCTGCTCCAGCTTCGTCTCGTGCTCCAGCAAATGGACAACGTACCTTGTTTCGTTTACTTTCGTCCACTGGCGTCGAGTGGCGGAGTCAGCAACCTTGGACTGCCGAGATGATTTCGGGCTTTCCGTCACCTTTTGCCCCAGAAACTCTGGCGCCAGGCGACTGCGATCCAGCTGCGTTGACAGCTGGCGACAGCACTGCACTGGTTCGGCTGTCGTTGCTCCACACCGTCGTGGAGCTCTGTAAGCTATCGATTAGCCTAAGAGGCTGCTTCAACCTCTCGGGCCGGCTAAGGCGCTAGCAGCTAGCGTCTGGCTCTGGTTAGAGCGAAACGAATGAATTATAGAAGTGTTCCGGTGCGTCTGCCGGAGCTTAGTGCCGGGTTCCTTTTCTTTGCTTCGGTGCCGGGTGAAAGAACTGTTACTTGCCCTTCGCGAATGTACCGCGCGGACCGCGGATCGCAGAGCAATAGATGAAATCGGTGCAAAAGAATTCCGGAGCGTCCACTTGTTTGCATGCAGGAAGGTGGACGCGCTCGGCTAGATTAGGCAGATTAGACCGTGTGCTCTTGAAGGGAAATATAGGGAGCAAGCTTAGGGGTTTTCCTTTTTCTCTCTCCTCTCTTTCTCTCTCTCTTTCTTGAGCAGGTTTTCGCGAGTTATGCACTTTTTGTAACACTTGTTCTTTCTTTTTTTTTCGAAAACGCACGTTAAATTCGCTTCCAACACTTTTTTCCGGTTGTTGTTGTTGTTGCGGTCGCTAAAGACAGGAACGTTACGCACGATCACCGATACGCCACAACCTGACCTGACGTCTACGATTTCACGTCCGTTCGGGTTGCACGCCAACGCGATACTGAAGCTGCAGAGCATGCGAAGCGCTGCTGCTTCGGGTTCGTCGTCTTGCGGGCTACACACGCAAGCGTTTCTTCTCGCGCGCGGTTCGCGAGTGCGCGCGTACTGCGCTGGTCGCGCATGACAAAAAGAGCAAACTGCAGACGCGCGCGTGCTCCACGGGTACGGCCAATTCGCACTGCCGCGGTGGAGATGAAGGGCGGTACGCGACCAGGTGTGCGGACACCAGGTCTGCGTTTCCTCTGCCCGAAGCAGCGAGGACTGCATGCAGCCGCAGCAACGATCGCAGCAGCAGCAGCAGCGTTCGACGACCGGCACAGCGCGCTCTCTTCGTGGTCACGGCCCGTTCGCTCGGTCGAGCTGTTTCTTCTCGGGCGGGCTTACCGTAGCGAGTGGGCTTACCGTAGCCCGGGGGGAGGAAGGTTTAACGTCGAGGTTGGGCCTGGAGCCGGTAGGCCGTTGCGAATTTTGCGTGCGAATTGCGGACGAGTATCGGAATTGGACTCGCCCGTGTGCAGGGTTTAATTAATTTTGAGTGTGTGAAATAATCGGATTGCTCCGTTAGGGCCGGGTTTACTGCTATGGAACAGATTACTGACACACATTTCTTCATGTTTAGCCTATCCACCCTACGAGACAAGCAGTTAATTTCAAGCTAATTGAGCTATAATCAAAGATAACCGCTAGTGTTTTTTCGTGTGGAAATGACGTGCAATACGTCAAAATTAGCAAGAATATGTTACTATCATCACAGATCATGTATATAGTGTTAGGAACAAAGTACGCTACGCCAGATCTCTTCTAACGAATATATCTCACCCATACATGAAACATAGGTCACGTAGAACGTATGAACGAATCCAAATGTCAGATTTGTATGTCTTCTTCATAGGGAACGCGTCTGTCATAAGGTTAGACATCATCTACCCATCTCAGTCTGATCATACTGATCATTCTCTGTCCATGTGTAGCCTAAAACAGCCTAGTGATTGAGTCGTCCGATGTTTTTTCAAGTGACATTAAGCCCATCGGAACCTGACGAGTCAGATACCCCACAGAGATCATTATCATCTTCGTTATCCTTCACTGTCTTTCTATACGGGGACAAACATTTTCCTGAGAATCTCGCTCTGGAATGTGACTAAGACTAAGCGATCGATTTCCGTTCCGATTGTGGCAGAATCCATGGGACTATGAATTGACGATGTCGATCCAAACCTTTCGAGCTGGAACCATTCAATATCAATCCATACCGCTACTAAACTACTGTATTCATTAGACTAACTGGTATGAAGCTATGAAAATCGAAGCAACTTGCAGTTAACATTCAATATTGATATTCTTATCGGAGATGACTTTGAGCCAAGATCGGTGAAGTTTTGGACGACCCTAGCTAGCTGTATCTGCTTATCCTGCTAGCCATGGAATTTAAAGATAAAAAACTACAGAAACTCCTGCTCTAGGGGTTTTGCAAACACTGTTTGCCCGAAAGAGGCAGCCGATACTTCGCTCTCTCTCTCTTGGCGTTGACCACCGAGTCTGGACTACCCAGTTCCGCTCGAAACCGATCGCTGCTGCTGCTGTTGCAAGAATACGCGGTGGATAAGAAGCGAGCGATAGAAGAAAGCTCATTCGACGCGCCCGGCTAAGCGCTAAAACTTTCATCTCTTCCAGCGTTTTGCTCGTCGCCGCCGAAATCTCCACCGAAACATCTCGCACGTTATCTTGCGGTTGCCGTTTCCACGCCCTGCCGATGCAAACGTGAGTCAGGCGACGCCTGTACGACCGCACGGTCCCCAATTGTATCGAAACCAGCTCCGGTGAGGCGAACCGGTTAAACCGAGCATCGAATCCGCAAGTTTCCAAAGCGCACACCGGAGATTCTCTCAGAACCCCAAACAAAAACAAAAAACCCAACCGCTCCACCCGGGTTCCACGTTGGGGGGGCAGCGCCCAGACCGGTGCGGTGCGTGGGAGACGCCGTGGATAAGATAATTCCCTTGTGCTCATTCCCGTGCCGCCTCAGCCCGGCCGCCACGTATCGAAAGCCTTTTTAGCAAACAGCCATGAACCCATTGGCGTTGAAGGGTTCGCCTACACGAACTCGAGCACGAGTTCATCGGTAAGTTGTAAATCGACGATGAGAGAGACCGCAGAGACCACAAGCCTGCGGAACGACGGTGACGACGACGCCGACGTACTTGGCTGCGTAAACGCTACGAAAACGCATTGTCGACGCAAGGGATGCAGCGCGACGCGAAACGACAAGAGAACTCCCAAGAACGGCACCCCAAGAACACCCCAAGTGTCCCCGTTGCCGACGAAAGGTGGGAACTTGTGTGAAATGAAAATGAAATCGCATCGGAAGTACCGATTCGTTTGCAATGGTTTGTGAGTTCAGCTCGGGCTTTTAAACTTGTCGACTCCATACTCACGACCGATTCTTATCAGATAGTCGTCACCTACCGGCACGCTCGTCACGGTCAATATACTTAGCCTCTCCAACGAACATCCCACTCTGCTGCGGTCGATTCTGGGCCATTTTCCAATCCCTATCTTGACGCGCTTC
>KZ071678.1:0-18844 GCA_002091845.1 Anopheles cracens | reverse complement strand
GAAGCGCGTCAAGATAGGGATTGGAAAATGGCCCAGAATCGACCGCAGCAGAGTGGGATGTTCGTTGGAGAGGCTAAGTATATTGACCGTGACGAGCGTGCCGGTAGGTGACGACTATCTGATAAGAATCGGTCGTGAGTATGGAGTCGACAAGTTTAAAAGCCCGAGCTGAACTCACAAACCATTGCAAACGAATCGGTACTTCCGATGCGATTTCATTTTCATTTCACACAAGTTCCCACCTTTCGTCGGCAACGGGGACGCTTGGGGTGTTCTTGGGGTGCCGTTCTTGGGAGTTGTTCTCTTGTCGCGTCGCGCTGCATCCCTTGCGTCGACAATGCGTTTTTCGAAGCGTTTACGCAGCCAAGTACGTCGGCGTCGTCGTCACCGTCGTTCCGCAGGCTTGTGGTCTCTGCGGTCTCTCTCATCGTCGATTTACAACTTACCGATGAACTCGTGCTCGAGTTCGTGTAGGCGAACCCTTCAACGCCAATGGGTTCATGGCTGTTTGCTGAAAATGCTTTCGATACGCGGCGGCCGGAGTGGGGCGGCACGGGAATGAGCACAAGGGAATTATCTTATCCACGGCGTCTCCCACGCACCGCACCGGTCTGGGCGCTGCCCCCCCAACGTGGAACCCGGGTGGAGCGGTTGGGTTTTTTGTTTTTGTTTGGGGTTCTGAGAGAATCTCCGGTGTGCGCTTTGGAAACTTGCGGATTCGATGCTCGGTTTAACCGGTTCGCCTCACCGGAGCGGGTTTCGATACAATTGGGGACCGCGCGGTCGTACAGGCGACGCAGAAGCCCTGACTCACGTTTGCATCGGCAGGGTGTGGAAACGGCAACCGCAAGATAACGTGCGAGATGTTTCGGTGGAGATTTCGGCGGCGACGAGCAAAACGCTGGAAGAGATGAAAGTTTTAGCGCTTAGCCGGGCGCGTCGAATGAGCTTTCTTCCATCGCTCGCTTCTTATCCACCGCGTATTCTTGCAACAGCAGCAGCAGCAGCAGCGATCGGTTTCAAGCGGAACTGGGTAGTCCAGACTCGGTGGTCAACGCCAAGAGAGAGAGCGAGGTATCGGCTACCTCTTTCGGGCAAACAGTGTTTGCAAAACCCCTAGAGCAGGAGTTTCTGTAGTTTTTTATCTTTAAATTCCATGGCTAGCAGGATAAGCAGATACAGCTAGCTAGGGTCGTCCAAAACTTCACCGATCTTGGCTCAAACTCATCTCCGATAAGAATATCAATATTGAATGTTAACTGCAAGTTGCTTCGATTTTCGTAGCTTCATACCAGTTAGTCTAATGAATACAGTAGTTTAAAAGCAGTATGGATTGTTGTTGAATGGCTCCAGCTCGGTAGGTTTGGATCGACCTAGACATCATCGATTTATAGTCCCATGGATTCTGCCACAATCGGAACGAAAACCGATCGCTTAGTCTTAGTCACATTCCAGAGCGAGATTCTCAGGAAAATGTTTGTCCCCGTATAGAAAGACAGTTAAGGATAACGAAGATGATAATGATCTCTGTGGGGTATCTGACTCGTCAGGTTCCGATGGGCTTCATGTCACTTGAAAAAAACATCGGACAACTCAATCACTAGGCTGTTTTAGGCTACACATGGACAGAGAATGTGGAGTAGAATAGGACTGAGATGAGTAGATGATGTCTAACCTTATGACAGACGCGTTCCCTAAGAAGAAGACATACAAATCTGACATTTGAATTCGTTTCATACGTTCTACGTGAGCTATGTTTCATGTATGGGTGAGATATATTCGTGAGATGAGATCTGGCGTAGCGTACTTTGTTCCTAACACTATATACATGATCAGTGATGATAGTAACATATTCTTGCTAATTTTGACGTATTGCACGTCATTTCCACACGAAAAAAACACTAGCGGTTATCTTTGATTATAGCTCAATTAGCTTGAAATTAACTGCTCGTCTCGTTGAACGAATAGACAAAACATGAAGAAATGTGTGTCAGTAATGAGTTCCATAGCAGTAAACCCGGCCCTAACGGAGCAATCCGATTATTTCACACACTCAAAATTAATTAAACCCTGCACACGGGCGAGTCCAATTCCGATACTCGTCCGCAATTCGCACGCAAAATTCGCAACGGCCTACCGGCTCCAGGCCCAACCTCGACGTTAAACCTTCCTCCCCCCGGGCTACGGTAAGCCCACTCGCTCGCCGCCCGAGAAGAAACAGCTCGACCGAGCGAACGGGCCGTGACCACGAAGAGAGCGCGCTGTGCCGGTCGTCGAACGCTGCTGCTGCTGCTGCGATCGTTGCTGCGGCTGCATGCAGTCCTCGCTGCTTCGGGCAGAGGAAACGCAGACCTGGTGTCCGCACACCTGGTCGCGTACCGCCCTTCATCTCCACCGCGGCAGTGCGAATTGGCCGTACCCGTGGAGCACGCGCGCGTCTGCAGTTTGCTCTTTTTGTCATGCGCGACCAGCGCAGTACGCGCGCACTCGCGAACCGCGCGCGAGAAGAAACGCTTGCGTGTGTAGCCCGCAAGACGACGAACCCGAAGCAGCAGCGCTTCGCATGCTCTGCAGCTTCAGTATCGCGTTGGCGTGCAACCCGAACGGACGTGAAATCGTAGACGTCAGGTCAGGTTGTGGCGTATCGGTGATCGTGCGTAACGTTCCTGTCTTTAGCGACCGCAACAACAACAACAACAACCGGAAAAAAGTGTTGGAAGCAAATTTAACGTGCGTTTTCGAAAAAAAAGAAAGAACAAGTGTTACAAAAAGTGCATAACTCGCGAAAACCTGCTCAAGAAAGAGAGAGATAAAGAGAGGAGAGAGAAAAAGGAAAAACCCTAAGCTTGCTCCCTATATTTCCCTTCAAGAGCACACGGTCTAATCTGCCTAATCTAGCCGAGCGCGTCCACCTTCCTGCATGCAAACAAGTGGACGCTCCGGAATTCTTTTGCACCGATTTCATCTATTGCTCTGCGATCCGCGGTCCGCGCGGTACATTCGCGAAGGGCAAGTAACAGTTCTTTCACCCGGCACCGAAGCAAAGAAAAGGAACCCGGCACTAAGCTCCGGCAGACGCACCGGAACACTTCTATAATTCATTCGTTTCGCTCTAACCAGAGCCAGACGCTAGCTGCTAGCGCCTTAGCCGGCCCGAGAGGTTGAAGCAGCCTCTTAGGCTAATCGATAGCTTACAGAGCTCCACGACGGTGTGGAGCAACGACAGCCGAACCAGTGCAGTGCTGTCGCCAGCTGTCAACGCAGCTGGATCGCAGTCGCCTGGCGCCAGAGTTTCTGGGGCAAAAGGTGACGGAAAGCCCGAAATCATCTCGGCAGTCCAAGGTTGCTGACTCCGCCACTCGACGCCAGTGGACGAAAGTAAACGAAACAAGGTACGTTGTCCATTTGCTGGAGCACGAGACGAAGCTGGAGCAGAAGAAGGAAAGAAAGAAGCAACAACAACAAAAAAAAACACCGTCGTACGAAGCGTTCGCCATCTGTCATCTGTGTGGTACCGGTGGTTGTGGTGGTCGTTTGCGACTGGAAGTGTACCAGTAACCCATCCCGTGCGGTCTGTGTCGGCGTCGTACGTCAAGCGGGCTTGTGATTTGTACAATTAAGCGATACACTCCGACGCGATCGTTTGATGTGCCTACGTCCGACCCGATTACCCGGGGCGACCGAAACTGTGTGTGAAGTTGTCAGTGTAGTTCGATGCGCGCGGTGTCTATGTGTTGGTGTCGTGCATGTGTGAGTGTCAACGAATTGAATGGGAATCCGTGTGCCAGCGCCTACTACCCGTGCAGAAATCGGAATATTGAGGGTGGAAAATTTTCCGCCTCCTCTTCCGCACACCCAAGGGGCCGGAAATCACTTCCAGCATTCCAGCATTCGACTCACAATAAACGAAATGTTCGAAACACACACACAGATACATAAACACAGTAAGCGCCGGTGGCGTCGCTTTTGAACTTCGTTCGATCCGGGGAGTTAGTTGTGCGTCATCCACTAGGGTACGGGCCCGAGACTCGACCGGACCCCGATAAAAGGTAAATATTTGCTCCGCTGGAGATATAAAACTCTCCCGGAGCGGGTGGCAAAGGGGTAGCGCACCATTAGTGCACTAGGTCCGCCGCGGCACACCAACTGGATCCAGGGAGCTGGGAGGTGGTTGGCAAATTCTTAAGCCTCTCCCAGCTGGCGTAGCAGAACGTGAGGGCAAGATTTGAGCGCGAGGGGGGCCTTCCTTCGCCCCACGGTACCGGATCCGGTTGGGTGGGAGTTTGTAGCCAAATTGGGAAACTTGACCCAGCGCGCACTTGGAAAGGTGCCGCTAGTAGACTCCCTGAGCTAGATCTAGAGTGCTCGCGGTTGGGTGTAGGTTTCGCCTGACTGCTTTGTAATTAATGATTCCCAAACTCCGCACCCGCCTCCTCCGCGCACTGTGTATGTGTGTGTGTGTGTGTGTAGGTAAGTGGAGGAGGCCAGAATTTGTGTCACCACCGGTTGCTGCTGTGTTTGTACACTGTTCTGACATCTGTCACCGTTTTCGTGGCCGGGGAGCGCATTGACAGTTTTGGAAACTAAACACATCACTAAGCCTGGACGTAGTGGAGCTTGCTTGAACCCGATCCTCTACCTAAATAGCTTTACGTGCTCCGTATCGCAGCACACTAGCCGGTTGTTTCTCCAGTTGTGACGCTTCCCGAGAGGATCAACATGTCTGCACTCAACAATCACCAGCTGCACTCCTTTCCGGGATTGAAATGTTTGCCTTCAAGCTCCATCAAGTCGGAGTTCGGACTCTGTTTTTGTAGCTCCCGTGGAGTTGTTTTTAAAAATAGAAACCACCTGCACTGGGTTGTGTGCTTTGCTGTAGCAAACGGTTAGGTAGCATCTTCGCATCCGCCGGTGCTGCTACCAAATCACGTACACACGGTGTTGATGTTGCAAACGTGCGCAAACCCGAGAGCACCTCCTATCCCCGGGCCACCGCGTCCATCCGCACCATCGTTGGCCACTTCCAAATAAGGCTCGTATCAATTATGACACCTGAAGAAGCGTTGAAGAAGCGATTTTGGACAAAACCGTTGTCCACCGCTGGGTCCGGTAGATCTGACCCGTGTGTGTACGTGTGCTTGTGTGTGAGTGTGCTAAGATCTTCGACCGAGACCGAGAAAGTAGCCTTTCTGCAAAGTTGTTAGGAACGTTCGCCTTTGTAGAATCAAAACAGCATTCAAAAGGTATTAAATTTATCGTGACTAATGTTTATCGATTAATTCAACCGTTTTGGATGACAATTCTCTGAGAAAAAAACCCATCAAGATAGCATGAGATGTGCTTATGGGACTGATAGATACAGTGCTTCAAACGCTACGTCGGAGATCTGAAAATTGATTGATGTTATGTTATGATTTGTATCTTGATATTGGTGAATTATTCATATTAGGCGCTATTTCTGCGACTTCCAATGATGCATACACATTTTTTCCAAGAAGATGCCTCTTATCGAAGCAATGGTCACAAGAGTGTCAAAAAACATTCGCAAGCCAAAGCCGGACATCTAAATTTTTGATAAATGTATTTCTCCTTGGTAAGAAAGGTTGTTGAGTATAACATAGTTTATGAGTTTTTCGAATATTTAGAAATGTTGTTGGAAAAGGTGCCCCAACAAAAATGGGATGCAATTGACCTGCTGTAGAATAAAAACTAGCTGAAGTTTGAAACTGTTCTACCATTGCTTCTATAAGCGGTTAGATGTTATTTTTGCGTACCATTGGAAGCTGTGGAAAGAAGAATTGAGTCTCATAACGTACAAATCGTCCTCAACGACAACTTATGGGAGTCCGATTTAGCGGTTTAGTCACTGTATTTTACCATTTTTTTTATTCGTGACTCGGTCTTTTTAAAGACTGAATTATGCATGTAGACAGATGAGTGTGATTAATATCAACCGATAACATCGACCGACCGAGGAAAGAAACTCTCGTTTAATTATAATAATAACCCAACTCTAGACAAAGCTCGGTTCGCGATGGGCCCGGCATGGTGACTTATTACCATGGGAAAGCCATCAAAGGATGAGCACCGGTTCCTTCCCCGGTCCGCTGGCCACTGACCCAGTTCTCTAGGCAAATAAATCACTCAACGCAGGCTTTCCCGTTTCAGTTTCAGTTGCACGGTGGCGCCACCCGGTTTCCCCGCGCAGCGAGTGCAAAGTGGGTCAGGTTAATAAATGTTGGAGATCGTTCAGATCGATGATTAAATAGCGCCGAAAGTGAAATCTGTCGATCGATTTCGGCTACAGGGCGGGTAACTGCACCATATTTAATGGATGGTTTCAAAAAAAGAACAATAAAAAGAGAGCCGTATGACATTTTTTATGGTTAAAGCTTGTTTTTCGTGCCGCCCATGCCCCAAATTTAAGAGCCCTCGGATGTTATCAATTATGACACCTGAAGAAGCGTTGAAGAAGCGATTTTGGACAAAACCGTTGTCCACCGCTGGGTCCGGTAGATCTGGGTCCGTGTGTATGCGTGTGCTTGTGTGTGAGTGTGCTAAGATCTTCGACCGAGACCGAGATAGTAGCCTTTCTGAAAAGTTGTTAGGAACGTTCGCCTTTGTAGAATCAAAACAGCATCCAAAAGGAATTAAATTTATCGTGACTAATGTTTATCGATTAATTCAACCGTTTTGGATGACAATTCTCTGAGAAAAAAAAACTATCAAGATAGCATGAGATGTGCTTATGGGACTGATAGATACAGTGCTTCAAACGCTACGTCGGAGATCTGAAAATTGATGGATGTTATGTTATGATTTGTATCTTGATATTGGTGAATTATTCATATTAGGCGCTATTTCTGCGACTTCCAATGATGCATATACACATTTTTTTGCAAGAAGATGCCTCTTATCGAAGCAATGGTCACAAGAGTGTCAAAAAACATTCGCAAGCCAAAGCCGGACATCTAAATTTTTGATAAATGTATTTCACTCCTCTGCGTGGTGTCAGAGCCGACCGGCAAAGTTCAAAATGTCAGTGACGGGCTGCGAGCTTTTTCGATCATCCACTGTCTGCGCGGCTTTGTTCGCGCTGTGCAGACACGTTTCGGCACTTCATCCGTTCAATCCTTGACGTTTGAACCGCTTTTTAGAGGCGTCGAGTTCGACTGTTTGGATGTTGATGAATCGAGGTGAGTCTTGTTGGGTAACAGACTGATAAGCTCTATTGATGTCCGGCATGAAGGGACAAGTCGTTATGGGAAAGCAAATATTATTATTTTGCTATCAAGTCATCACTGGACCATGGTAGCGGAACGTTTCTTTTTGTAAGTATAATAATTATGCCAAAATCGTCCTTCGAATGACTTCACGAGAGTGCCACAATGCCTTACGAGTAAGTCTACGTTATATGGAAGTTATGTAACAGAAGGTCGTTGATAATGATGGTTATTAAAAGTCTGGCAGATGGTTTGGTTTTGTAGTCTGGGTGTCGTTCTTCGCAAGACAGGACCTGAAGCAAGTCTAGTACGCGAAGCCGTAAGTCGGTCACATAGTAATAAGAAGAAAGTCTAGACTCACCATTACCTGCCCGCGAGTGCACAAGACTACTCTCCATTATCTCATGATCCAAAATTTAAATTTCACTGACCACATGCTCAAACCGGATTGCTCAACGTAAAAACGCTGCCAGACGGCAGGTAGCGCACGCATCCACTTTCGTTTATTATTCACTCTCGCCTTCGTTCCCGGCGTTGCACTTTTTCGAGCGATTCCACGAACATTGTGGCTGCCGCGCTCATTATCATACCGTCGCGTATCGGGTGCCGCGTGCACGTTTCGGCCGTGTTCCACTTGGTTGAACCGGATTTAATTGAGCTTGAAAATGATCGATGCGGACCTTTTCTTGCAGCGACGGTGCATCGCCGCGTGCAGTCCGACGTGAAATCCGAGCTTTCACGAACGGTGGTTATGGGGGATTCTTGAGCACGGCGTCCGAAATCTTACCGCTGAATGCAGTAAGTTTCGGTTGGAAGTCTCGCGACTTCTGTGCGTACCTTGGGAGCACGTTCGATGAAAAGCCAAAAGAGTGTAGATCCTTTGAAATAAAAACGGCTCCGTTACTAACTCGGCGGCGCCAGCCGACACACATGTCACGTGTATTATGTTACACGGCAAATGCTCCGGCAAACCGAATCTCAACTGTAGCTGTCATCTGACAGGAATCAGGTTCGCCCGACAGCTGCATCCTGTTCGCAATTGCACAAGCCGCAGAAACAAAAGGCGTCTCTTGAACGGCGACGGACCTCTCGGTGATTGGGCGTCCTTACCGTCCTCTGCGTGGTGTCAGAGCCGACCGGCAAAGTTCAAAATGTCAGTGACGGGCTGCGAGCTTTTTCGATCATCCACTGTCTGCGCGGCTTTGTTCGCGCTGTGCAGACACGTTTCGGCACTTCATCCGTTCAATCCTTGACGTTTGAACCGCTTTTTAGAGGCGTCGAGTTCGACTGTTTGGATGTTGATGAATCGAGGTGAGTCTTGTTGGGTAACAGACTGATAAGCTCTATTGATGTCCGGCATGAAGGGACAAGTCGTTATGGGAAAGCAAATATTATTATTTTGCTATCAAGTCATCACTGGACCATGGTAGCGGAACGTTTCTTTTTGTAAGTATAATAATTATGCCAAAATCGTCCTTCGAATGACTTCACGAGAGTGCCACAATGCCTTACGAGTAAGTCTACGTTATATGGAAGTTATGTAACAGAAGGTCGTTGATAATGATGGTTATTAAAAGTCTGGCAGATGGTTTGGTTTTGTAGTCTGGGTGTCGTTCTTCGCAAGACAGGACCTGAAGCAAGTCTAGTACGCGAAGCCGTAAGTCGGTCACATAGTAATAAGAAGAAAGTCTAGACTCACCATTACCTGCCCGCGAGTGCACAAGACTACTCTCCATTATCTCATGATCCAAAAGGTTTCGGGCTAAACTCACCACCAACTTCAACGTTGGAATAGCCGGTGGCTACTTCATCGATGTACACCGATTGTTGCACGGCATGCTCAGAAGAAATATAAATCAAAGCGAAAGGAAAGGCAGGCAACATGCAGACAACATTTGGAGGCTGATCTTAAACACACTCGTGCCTGCCACGATTTACATTCCGAAGGATCAGTTTACATCAGCTCGTTCGTCCATCGTCCGTTCTCAGCTTCTAGTGGCCTTGAACCTTCGGTTCGTCAAACATTTCGTCCCACCGAGGGAGTCAGCGTTTGGAAACGAGATTAGTTTTCGGGCCCGTGACGCGCCGGCTAAAAGCTTCCCGGACGCTTCCTTTTCATTAGCGGCCACTTTAAGCTGCCCATGCCAAATACGGCGCACATTTTATCAACGTCAATCGTTGCCGGGCCACCGATGCGCACACCCTAACTCCCGGGCTGATGATTTATAGATGGTGCCGCTGGCTGATAAATTGACCTTCGCACGTTCGAGGTATTATGTTTATTTGAATATTGTAACATTTACTAATTCTCAATAACCTCCGCTAAATTTAGAAAACCATTTAAACCTTTATAAATGGGTCACTTAGAATCCCTGTTGCTGGGAAGGATGCTTTTCGCGTGTGATAACTGGTAACTGTTAGTTTTATTCGCTCCTCAGTTAGGGTTTTTATATCCCGTCTCTTCACACGTAAACACGTCCTTGAGTAGATCGTGCGCATCCGCCACCAATCGATACTTGCTGAAAGCTGTGCAAGACTTCACCCGCTGCAGACTAGCCATCGCCTCGTACGTAATGATCTGCGTTATCAGGCCGAACTTTCCATCCGTTAGCTGTGCCATTGTGGCGAGAAATTTGCCAATCTGTGAAGCAGAGCAATTAGAACGCGTTATTCGTTGTGGCACATCGTGGGTATCAACATGCCATACTTACTGACGTCACGCAGGAATCACAACCACTAGGACACGGCGTGATTTGGGCACAGATGTTGAGGTTGTCGAAGAGGTCGACAAAATTGTAGATCACCAGATCGGCGATGTCCGCGATGAGTCGGTGCGTCGCGTACAGCCGGTTCAGCTCGAGCGCGTAGCATTCGCCGATGTCGTAGAAGTTGTGCACCGCCAGATCTGTCACGTCCAGCGAGTACTTGTGGAAGCAGTAGGATGCGTATGGCCCGCTAGCTACCAGCACCTGCACAAGGCCCCGCAACACTGGACAGATCCGATCACCGTACCAGATCACCAGATCGTCGTCAAACGTTTTCGACAGCGCCACGTACCCGGTAACCGTTTGCTCGAGCTGTAAAGTTTTAGCATTGATTGAGCGGACCGACAGGGCGCTATCGTACGCATCGAGTGCCGTCTTAAGCAAGGCTTTCACTTATCGCTCCGAGTGGATAATCGAGTGGATTGCACGGTGAGGTACCTTCGAATTGTTGGCGTTTGTTCAGCTCACAAATGTGTTTGGTAATACCAAACTTATGAGTTCAGGCTTTCCCCCAACGTAGATTGGTATCAACGTATAGCAAATATCCGATCACCCAACCCGTTTAAGGTCACGCTGCGTTTCTTCTCCCTGTGTACAGATCTTCCTCGGCGTTATTTAAAAATGTCGACCGGACATGTCAACGATCTAGTATTAATAACATGATTGTTTGACAGCTGCGGGATCAATTAACACCTAGCGCGGTTTTGCATATGCAAATTTCAATGCTTGTTCAACATGCCGAATGCAGCGCATAGAACGAAATTAAACGTGTTTTCGTTAGCCGACACAACGGTGGAGAGGTTTGATACACGATTGACCTTCGCACGTTCGAGGTATTATGTTTATTTGAATATTGTAACATTTACTAATTCTCAATAACCTCATCTAAATTTAAAAAAACCATTTAAACCTTTATAAATGGGTCGCTTAGAATCCCTGTTGCTGGGAAGGATGCTTTTCGCGTGTGATAACTGGTAACTATTAGTTTTATTTGCTCCTCAGTTAGGGTTTTTATATCCCGTCTCTTCACACGTAAACACGTCCTTGAGTAGATCGTGCGCATCCGCCACCAATCGATAGTAGATCTGGGCGACTGGCGACAGCTGTGCTAACACTGGTGCTGTAACCTCAGCCTAAATTCTGTTTGGATGCAGTATGTTTTGGGGTTTTGCATGCCTTGAACAGTGACTAGAAGGATGCTGTCTAAATGGTGACCGATTGAGGTATAACTATGAAACACAGAAAGGTTGAGAATCGCCATGCTGAACGTACTTTGTACCTGCAAGAATTCAGTAATGGTTTTACCATCATAAACACCAGCAGTTTAAATTGAAATCGGATTAAAGCTCATAACCCTACAGGACTAGGACTGTAGGATAAAGAAGAACATCGAGTTTTGCTGTTGTGATTTCCTAGTTTATTTCACACATTTATGTGACCGTCCTATAAATGCCATACTTAATCAGCGGGACTGTCGATATCATGTCTAACAAGGCAACATCTACACCGTACAATACCTGGCTTGTAACATATCTTTTCACGAGTGTCGCCGTTACCGGCCCACTGCCGGCAGCTGTTTTAGCCTTCTGGATTGCAAGCTGCAGAGCAGCCAGGGCCGTTGATAATTTCTGCAGCGCTTTACTGACGCTCGCGAACCCTTCAGTGAAAATGGAGCGGATCAATGGGTCGATCTTGTCGCTGAGAGTGTTCAACTCGCTAGTTAAGCCACCATTGAGAAGTTGATTCAACACTGCCAACGCTTGGTTGACGCGCGCAAAACCGTCCGCAATAGGACCGACGTCGTCATTGGCCAGTGCTACAATAGCATCCATCAAAGTGATGCCCGCTCGCGACACCTGCAAGCCGATGGAGTTGATACTGTCAACCGCAAGCGGATCGGTACCGGGCTTGATGGTGAAATCGTCCACAGTATCGAAAGTTCCGCGCAGTCCGGTGGCTCGTTGGGCGATCGCCTGGTTGGTGAGTGCACCCTGTGGGATACCGAAATCTGGTCGTGGCAAGCCATTGACAACAACGGACTGGGCACGACAAAGAAATAAATTATGAAACTGCCTTTTGCTTTGATTTCATGGGCAGAGAAACTTACCTCTGTAGCTAGAACAACCAGTAGTATGAGTGCGTATAGCTTCATATTTACGTGTATTGTTCTACTTGCTCGTTTGATGAACTGTGAAACATGCTCGGCATAGCCATGAAATACATAGCGCTATCCGGTCGGAGTCTATCACAATTGGTACGCAACTGAATCCATATTCGAAACAGGTCTTTTTTCGTGCTCAACTGTGCAAACAGCTGTAGCCAGAGGAAGACTTTGGTGACGTCACGAGAATGTTACGAGAAAGCACAATGTCGCACGACGTCAGTCGCGCTGGTTTGTGCTCCAAGGTTCTTCACTAGCAACCTGCATGACATGTGCGTCAGATAGATGCAGTTGGTTATTGACACTAACGGTCAGCTGAATTAAGTACTCTTAACGGTCTCATTTGGTGTCAATTGACACCTAGAAGTCTAATTGTTGACAGATTGGGTTGAAATTTTCACTGTATGTGCGCTTAGTTCCCTCCCTTTTCCTGTTTCCTTGTGTGGTCGCCTAAACTTCTTCAAAAGTCGTACAACAAAAGTTTTGGAATATTTAAGAGGAGTGGTTCAGAACCCTACATCAAAACAACAGCGTTTTCACGTAAGGCAGCTGGTGAAATTTGCAAAGCATAATCGGTCAACAAAAACCAGAAATAACCTTCCAGGTGTCAATTGACACCAACAAATGTGACCGTTAGGAAAGAAGAAACAAAAGAAGTTCAGAAAAAAACAAAATTATTTTTTTTCCAAAAATAGAACTCTTTAGGTGTGAATGGCATGGCAAAATCATGCAAAAGTGTCAATCGACACCTGAAACGACCAGTTAGTGTTGATCAATTTTGAACATTCTTTGTGAAATAAATGAACACCATGCTCTAATCCTTTCCCATACTTTCTTTACTTCAGAGCACTCTTAAACTGGCCCGTTTATGTCACAGTAGCCGATGTCGATTTCCATTTGCTCGGCATCCAGGATGAGAAGATGCTTGCTGTTGCTATAGCATCCAGTCATGCGTAAATAGCTGGCGTTCGTCTCCTTGAGCAGTAGTCGGTAGAGGTAGTCGCGCTTCTCTGTCGTGTACGTGAATAACGTTTGATATTCCGTACCGAGCTGCAGAAGGAGGAAAGCACAAGTTTGAGATATAACAATGTACTTAAAAAACGCACACACCACCAACACACTTACGAAGGGAACGCAGTGCGGGTAATCGTTCAGCCGCACGCATTGCTGCACGTTATCCAGCAGGTCTTCGATGTCGTGCAGGATCAGCTGCACGATGCTGTGAATTGCCGTGCGCAGTTGCTCGAGCCGGTACACCTGCAGCCGGTAGCAATCGGCCGCGTCGTACGTGTGCGTGACGAAGTAATTGAACACTTTCTGCGCGAACTTGCTGAAGCAGAACTGGGCGTAGGGGCCGTTTTTGATCACAACCTGGACGACCATCTTTATGATGCTGCACATGCTGGTGCCGTAGAACGTGGTCAGATCGTCATCGAGCGCAAGCACGAGTGCCAGGTACGCGTTGAAGGTGCTGTCGAAGGTGCTGGAGATGGTGGCACCGTCCGCGAGCAGGGTGTCCAGCGCGGTGAACACTCCATCGATGGCACTCTTGAAGTCGGTGTCGGCTTCGACCGTCGCCTTAAGCCCGTTGGCATACGCCAGCTTGAGCGCCTGGTACGGTGTGTCCAGCTCGGTCCCGGTGTTCGTTTTCAGCGTGCCGGCGAACGCATTCACATCGGTCTCAAAATCATTGCCGTACCCTACAATGTCCTGCACACGCAGTTCCGCTTCTCCGGTGATGCCGGTCAGATATACATCGGCATCCTGGAACGATCCTAGGGTGGCGTGCACGACTAACACCAGTATCGGTATGTCAGATTTTAGCAGCCGGATGGCATTGGTGAGGTCGGTTATGATGCGTGCCGTAACGTACTTTTTGGCCGTCGTGGGTGACACCGTCGGCGAGCTTCCGGACGCGTTCTTCGCACTGGTCACGGCCGCTCGCATGGCGGCCAACGCCTGCGACAGTAACCCGAGCGACGTTGACATCGAGCGAAAACTGTCCTGCAGCTTCGCCGTGACGAAATTGTCAATGTGTTGGTTGAGCGTGGCCATCTGGCTGGACAGCCCGTTGCCAACGAGCCCCTGCAGGGTGCTGAGAGCGTTGCTGATGTCGTTGAAGTAGGTCGCAATCGGTCCACTGTTGTTGAGGGACATTGTGGAAATTGCCTGCGTCAGCGCTGTACCGGCCGTGACGATCTTCGACGAGATTTGCTCCAGTGCCGTTGTCACCGCCGTCAGTCGGTTGTAGCCGGACTTCAGCTGAAGCGTGCTGGATGAGATGCTCTGGAACAGGACCTTCGTTTCCAGTGCGAGGGACGAGACGGTGGCGCTGCCGCTGATAGCGACGTTGATCGCAAAATCGGGCACGGGCTCTGCATGGCCGATCTGCTGGAACGCGTTGGGAAAGGTGGGGTCCGTGAACGCTGCGAGGATCTGGCGAAGCTGGGTGTGATACTTACTCCGAGCAGCAGCCAGCTCCAGAGAACCGCCCGGAACATCAAAAACGTACGGGCGCAACGCATGCTAAGTGTGTGGAACGTGTAGCACCTACTAGGGTAGTACTGTTTCACGGAAATTTAATTTTCAAGACAATACCCACGCGTGGCCTGCTTATCGTTGTGTGTACACACATTGTACGGTCTGGATTGGACGGCGTTGCGTCGGCTCGCGAATAAGGCATCCAACTGTGTCAACATTGCAAAGATGGGGATCGGTTTGCAGTGGTTTTTGCTACGTTCTTAGAACTTTTTGACTAATTTAAGGTTGGGTAGGTCAATACGATCTTTATTTCACGGCCGACTCGATGATAGAGCACTGAGCAGAGGCGATCGAGCCGATATAACTTCTTGAACGTTTAAACAATCCAGTATCCCAGAACGATGTGTACTTAATGATCACCTAAAACAAAAACAGATATCCGTCTTTTTCTCGTTCTAACCTAATAACTGTTATCGTTTCAATCTAAAGTCCCCATTGCCTCGTATCGCGACATCGCACCGCGCCTCACGATAAAGTCATCCACATGATCGTGCTCTCGTTCGTTTTGGGGGAGCGATAAACTCCGCACATGGTCAAACCGGGTCGGCTATTAGGCGTAGCAGCGCCAATAAACCCAAGCGCCCGAAATCAGTGCCACAATCATCGCTGTCCGCTGTTTGGGATACAATATTTTATCCAAACAAACGACGCGCACACGTTGGAGGAATTCGAGTGGCGCGGGAAGGGAACCGGTTGGATGACATCAGAATCGGTGCCGAAGACTCCTCAAGCCCAAGCAGCTGGAAGACTGTTCTAAAGCCCGGCGCATGGTGTGGTTGGTTTTTGAACTTTATTCTCGTTTTTGGTCAAAACGCAGCGGGATCTCCACACTCGGTTTCGGAGGCCGGACTCTCGGTATATCGTACGGCTAGGGTTTGGGAATTAAGCTTTCGGTCGTTTTAGAATGACTGAGCGGATGTGATCTGGCGTGTTGCATGTCAAGATAGTAGCATGCTCTAAATGATGCTATTTATTTCATCCGGCGTATGGATAAGCTTCAGGGTAGATTACAAAATAGGTCACTATCCCCCCAATGGGTCCCAACAGGGTGTTCTAGCGGTGGACGTTGTGCTCTGGCTGTGTGTCGTTGTATGATCGTGTCTCGTTTTCTGGACGGTTGGCTCATTCGCTTCGCTGTCATCCTGCAGAGCTGAGAGTGGGCCCCACTTTTGCTCCAAGCTGCCTCTCGCTCGTGCTGCTCATGCAGAAGCCGACCAGAACGTGGAGAAAGTCGGCCATTACGAACTGCGACACATCAGCGCGAGTGAGAGGTGAGGGGCACGGGGCGGAAGTGCTGTAAAAAGTACCGTTTCGTTTGGCGAGTCACAGGTACGCGCAGGCCGACGAGAATGAATGAGAAACTGAGAGAACGGAGATGGAAAGAGATGCGCGTGTGGAGAGTCGTGCTTTTTGGATCTTCACTCGCAAGAAGTTTTGACCATCGAAGCTCACACTCCGGCAGTCAGTGTGGTGTGTTTTTCGGTGCGTGATAGTTCAGAATGCTGCTTGCACGAACCTGCGAAATGGTGTACTGGAGGGCAGCCTGGCTGTTACTGTTCGCTGGGGTCTGCCTCTTCCCCGGCGGATGTTACAGTGCAGGTGATTTTGGCCTTCCGTATAGTGTCCCTGGGTTCGATTCGAGCTTCCGCAGTGGCATCGGAACGGGGGTTGTGGCCGTCGTGAAGGCAAACGCCAGTCTGCTCAAGTACGAACCGAACCTCGACCGTAGCGGTGCGACCACTGTGCTGTACGGTGTCGCGACAAATCTAACCTCTCCGCTGAACAAACTGCTGGGCCACGTGGCGGCTGCGTTTGGCGTCAACGGAACCGCCGCGTTGCAGACGTTGGTGACAGAGTTTCAGGCCATCGTGCCAGCAACAACCTCCGCACTGGAGCAAGCCGCGGCCGAGATCGGCACGCTGGACGGTAAAGTGCGACCGAACGTTGTGGAATCGCTCTCCGCTAATGTGAGCACGATTAGGACGGAGATCGAGACGCTGGCACGGAACTGGTCACCGTTTACCGACGCGCTGCTGAAGGCTGGTGCACCGGACTCCGTCTACGACGCCTCGACCATCTCTACGCTCGTCACTCTCACCATGGTACAGTCGGTGACCACACCGATCCTCTTGATCAATTCCGCGCTCACCGACATTTCCGACGTGTACGGTTCGTTCGGGAAGGATCGCACCAGCGCCATCGGGTACGAAACGGCCACCAACTCGAGCATTCAAAACGCCCGGCAGGATCTGGCCGGGAGTGTGGCACTTGTCAATCGTACGTTCACCGACACCGGCCGCCAGATGGAGCAACAGTCCAATGGAACCGTGCGTCAGGTGCGGGATGGGTACGGGCAGCTACTCGGTCGCCTCAGTACGGAGTCGGATGCGGCACCCGTGAGCAGACTGCTCGAAACAATCGGCACCCAAACGCAGCAGCACAACGAACGCACCGGGAAGCTTATGCACGATCTGGCCATCAACTACACCCGTGCCGTGCAAACAGCAGCGGATGCGATCGACCTGCGATTGATTAACGCCACAACCGCCCTGATCGACGAGGCCACCGGCAGCGATCATGCGAACGCCGACCGATGCCTGCAGCGCTACGTCGGTGACTTCCGACAGGGATCGTTTGCGACAACGCGTCTAGCCGTCTGCTTCCAGGTGGATTCACGCACCATCAACTACTTTGCGTCGGCAAACGCGGCGTTCTTGGAGCAGCTACGCAATGGCGCCGTCTACGGCAACCAGGCCCAGTCCGTGTGTGCCCAGGTTCCGAGCGATTGCTCGCGCGAGGTGCGTGGATTCGTCATCATCATCGGATGTGCTAGAATACCTTTAATACCATATCTTTGCTTTTCCATATCTTTGTAGTACGTAGCACAGCTGGAAGGAATCGGTGCGCGGAACCAGGTCCGGCTGGATGCTTTCGTCGAATTTTTGACAGAGGAAATGGCTGCCCTGAGCGAACGCTACGACGTGTGCGCACGGGCGATCCGCGCAGATATCGATCACCTCATTGAACTGACGAATGAAAAGTATAGAAACTGTCTTCCAACCGGAAGATAGAATAGCCAGTGTGAGAAAATAAACATAATTATGTAATAAAAACGTGTTGTGCTTATTTTTTATCCGAAGAAACACAATGAGAGGTGAAGAGAGGCTTTGAGACTCGCCTGTGTTAGTCGTTCAAGCCAGGTCCTGTAAACAGCAGCACCGAAGCAAGGACGAGATTGCGGACATCATTCAAAGTATCTTTCACCTGCCTGACCCCTTTTAGTTCCCTAATGTAACAAATGGTAATCGGTATGCCAGCTATAAGTTATGGGACCTGCCTAAGAGCCTCCTATTGTCTAACCTAACTACCAAAGTTAAGAAGCTGGCTATAAAACGCCGGAGATGATGTGTGGAGTTTTGCTTTCACTACTTGTCTCTAATTTCTTAAGTTTTCTCATCTAAGTAGAATAAAGATTAGCTCCCATAAGCTTGTTTTTTTGTGGAGATCTATTTCATATACATAATTCAAGTTCAAGATGCCCATGCGCATCTGCAATGGACGTGCAAGATCTATCGCCTCCTGCAATCGACCAAACGACCGACCCAAGAAGAAACCGTCCGATGACGCTCGGCAATGAACTTGCGTGCCTAGTGCCCGCCCCTAGTGTCCCATGGGGCGGGAGAAACGTGTTCCTTATGGGTTCGCGCACCCCGAACGAACGACATGTTGTGCGCCGGGAAGTTAGGCGACGTTCATGGGAAGGGATACCCGCGTGTCGGTCCAATGGCACGTCCCTTTTATGGCCCAATCGCGGTTCATTGGCGGTTCGGTGATCTGAGCCGATAAAACGTAGCGATCACATTCTCTTCGGCAGACGTCCACGGTGTTGAGCGCGTTGAAGTTGTTTTTTGCTTCTTCTCCAAATGAGAGCTTCAATTCACCGGCCCCATTCTGCTTGTCTTTCCCTTTTACAGAACCCGACCAGGATCCAGGCACGGGCGGACGGAAGCGGTAAATTGGAACACGAACGCGACCCGGCGGAGCTCGTCGGAATAAAACCAACCAACCCGTCTTCGCCACTGCAACGCCGCACTCAGCCATGGAGGTAGCCGCACTGGCCGCGGCCGGCAGCACGGCGGTCGGCGGCGGCGGCG
>KZ071675.1:142929-156245 GCA_002091845.1 Anopheles cracens | reverse complement strand
TAATTCTTCAAAGCCCCCGAGCGCCAGCTACCACGTTGATGAAGTAGTTACTCAAAATGGATGCCCATTTCCCACCTATCTTTCGGCTCGTCCCACAACGCTTGCTTGCGGGGGATACCTTAGGGCCGACCTTCCTTCTTCGGCCACCGCAGGATTCAGCAGCACAACAATAAAACTTTTCCAATCACCAACCGTCAACCAGATTACCCGAAGGTTGCGCACCGTGGAAGTATGCCGAGAGGGAGCGCCCATGCGATGTGCGCAAAGTTTTCCCCGGTCAATGATCGTTTTCGATGAGATTGCTTCAAGTTTCGCTGACCGACATTGCCGTGTTGGAGGGGCGGTTTTTTGAAGCGAACCAGCCAGAACGTATCTGAAGAGTGATTCGTGTTTACGTCTGCCCCATTTGGAGTGGCTAAAGAGCAGCAGGCTACAAAATACGGCCTCCTTATCGGTACAGGTAGCAATCGGGAATTTAGCATCGATTAGGACGGACCCGTTGCAAGATAGGGGTGTGCAGGCCGCACGATCTTATCGTCAGCCGTTGTTCCAGCGCCGATACCGTCTTTGGGATCGAACGCGTCACGGTAGCAATGGCGAGCAGCACAGCATAAAGTCGGTAAGTTTACAATCTCCGGCGGGTTCTTCCAGCTGCCGGTACACGAGCCCCTGCCCCGTCGGTTGTTTTGATTCGCTTCTGGCACACATGCTCGATCGCTCGCCTAATCACACACAATGTGAGGATGTAGAGAAAATTGGTCCCAAGCGGCCAATCTCTTCCAGAACCAGCTGCAGCCTGAGACGACGCAGCTGAGAAGCGACTACAGTTAATCTTATCGCCTATTTCTGCAATCCACCGCGTGGGGGGGTGTTGATAAAGGGTGTGTGTGTTTTTTTTTCGGGGCGTTTCGGGTAATCTTATCGAATTAATCGAACGTTCCTTTAGCCCGGTACACCTGGCAGTGGGCCGGATTTTTGGGGAGCGAGAATGAATCGGTATAAATAACGGTTCAATCGTCTTGCGAGGGTTTCAGTAGGTCGGAGCAAGTGCGATTTGTGTGCTGGTGTGTTGCATTCATATCGAAAAGAGAAGTGTTAAGTTACAGTGCGACAAAATGCGTATCCTTCCGCTAGCCGCCCTGGGCCTTGCCTGCGTCCTGGCGTTCGTGGGTGCTTACGAAACGGAAGTCGGGGATGATGTGTAAGTGGATAGATTTCACTTCATTGTTCGCGCTGCTAAGACTGTCGCAGTATTTAAGCTATCTCAATGGGAGTTTGGTGTTTCACTCTGCCCATCATCGCACCGGTTGTAGACACGGGTATGGCAAAAAGTATAGAGAGAGAGAGAAAGAGAGAGAAAGAGTGAGTAATTCTTCAAAGCCCCCGAGCGCCAGCTACCACGTTGATGAAGTAGTTTAAGTGGCGTTAGGAAGAGATAAAGGTAGTTTATTTTAATAAGGTTTTGAACCAATGTTAGGCAAGCTTATTGATGAATTACAAAGTGAAAAAAAAGTGGACTTGCTTCGGATGGTGTTGGAGACATGTCTTTTACTCTCGATATCCAGTTTGCTACTGTTTATTAATCTATCATTTGTGGTTCATGCGTTTGACAACTCATCTTTACTATCATGACTTCATTATCATTCATCACTATTGAAAATATTTTGTTTATTATGAATGGTTTCTTGCTTATGGTTTGCTTTCGTTGAGCGTTATTGCGTGTCTCCGATCAAATACTACGATTTTACTGTATAATTTACGATTGATCAATAGAACGAAAAGACGCAACACCGAAAAACTAGTTACAAAACAAGCAGTAAAAAACAATGCATAGCGAAATGGAATTTAAAGTATATCACAATCATGAAAAAACAGGTGTACCTTCTAGGAGTCCCGCTACCGAACCATTGAACGACGTACTTAGATAAATTAAAACGATAAGATAAGGCCAATGATCCTTTGTTCCGTGTGAGTGTCTGGCTCGGTGCTGGCTCAACGGATTTATATGCTCACACACCTGGTTAGCAGCGTGTAATGAGCCCAGAGTTTACCGAATGTACCCCCCGGTCGGGCTCTTTGTTGGTCGGTTCGAGTTTGAACTTTGCGCTCCAAGGAAGTTGGGGTTCTTCGGCGCTAGTGTAGGAAATATTTAGACAAGATTTGTACGATATGACACCATCCATTTTGTGTCGTTTCCATAGCTTACATCACATTAAAATGACCACACGTTTCGAAAATATTTCATAACCAAGCGGAGAGTACGCTTGAACACCGGGAATGTTGTGAAGTTGTGGTTCACTCTTCACACTCGTGTGACAAAAGCCCGAAAAGCTAATCAAATTCGAACTGTTAAACCTGATGCTTTACGGTTCTGCTGTGTGCACCTGTGCCATTTCTGTGTATTTCTTACTCCACGATATTCCATATTAAACGATATTCACCCACGTTACCAGGGAACGCAACACCGCCCTTTCGGCGAACATGAACAACTACATCGACGTGGTGATGATTCAGGTCGGCCCGTGGATGAACACTCACCTGGTTCCCATGGCGCTGCCCGACGTTGTCGAGGGTTTCGAGCATGTGAGTATTGCACCCGGGGAAAGAATCCCGCCCGTGCCCGTGGTTCTGTCGCCGAGTAAGTCCGAGCTCACACAACTTGTGCCGTTTGGCGTTGTCTTTCTTTCTTTTATTCGGCGCTGCCCGCTCTAGCGTCCAATTCTGATCACCTACCACGGGGAGCTGGCACTGACGAACGGAGTCTTCCACACCATCCACAGCGTGGGTCGCAACGGAAACGCGATGATGCACTACGACCGCCAGTTGCTGCGGGTTTCCGTCGGCGGCAACATCCGGCAGCTCGGTGTAAGTACTTCGCCCCGGGACGGGAGCGCTTGAGTTTGGTCGAAATGGAACGGTTTTCGCTGGAAACTTCGGATCCGGTGGTACGGTTCAAGGGAACGGAAAAATTACTCGTGCTCGTGCTCAGGAGGTGACGAGATTCTTCAAATCGAATTTTAATCAACTAAAAAAATAGTTCAAAACTATCGCTCGCATAACAACATCCACATCAGAAGCTGCGTAGTCCGCCCGGCTACGGAAGCGGATCCAATGCTTCCTCCACGCCTCGACACGGCTGTCAAAAAGTGTTCCACCGCGTTGTCTCGTTAACCGGTGCGCTCGGGCGCCCGGGCGAAATGAATTATTCAGAAAGCAAGAAATTATTCTTGCCTTTTCCAACCCCTTTACCGCGAGCGCTTGCCAGGGAGCAACTAGCAACCAGGCCACCCACATTTCCTCCCGTTAAGAGGTTAGTCAACCCCGCGTCAGCCACACCGCAGAAGAAAACATCGCATCGGGGTACGGTTCAAGGGAACGGAAAAATTACTCGTGCTCGTGCTCAGGAGGTGACGAGATTCTTCAAATCGAATTTTAATCAACAATACTGAACGAAATGTACAACGGTTCGACGGTGCGATAGTACTTTGTTGTTAGGTGTTTCACACTAGACTTTGGAGTTTGTTTGGAGTGATTCATATTTATTCTACACTGGGGTATAGTATCGTTTTGATCGTCATTGAATGCCAATATTTCTGTCGAATCTTTGAATGAATCTTTCCGATGATAGGAAGAATATTGGATGAGATGAGAGTGATGAGATTTCCTTTGGAAAATATAATAGGAGAAGTAGCTATTCGAGGTTATTGTACAATATAGCCAATAACTATACTATCTTTTATCAGAACACAACCATTCTAGAGTCACAGTCGAAAAGCACCCTGACAAAGATCTACTAAAGTTCAGAACAAAATTCCTAGAACCTTTCAAATATGCTTTCATACGAAGAATTCAGTTTTGTGTAACGTTCATGTTACAAAGAATTCAGCGTACAAGTTAACGTTCTGGAATCTCTCGTTTAACGACACGCAGAACCAACCAACAAAATTTCATGCGCACAACACTTCGCGGTACTGCAACTGTAACGTGTAATTATCAATGAGTGTTTTTCGCCGGAATTCAATCGGACGTGTGAAGGGAAAATGTGTTGATCCGACATTTTGCCTTCCGACACCGAACGCGATTCCATTTTACATTATACCAATTGTGCGTTTTGCATTTAAAAGAAAAAACAAAGTTATTCCAGCGGATGCTGGTGAGATTTTGCGTTAAAATCGTAATTAAAAAAAAATAGTTCAAAACTATCGCTCGCATAACAACATCCACATCAGAAGCTGCGTAGTCCGCCCGGCTACGGAAGCGGATCCAATGCTTCCTCCACGCCTCGACACGGCTGTCAAAAAGTGTTCCACCGCGTTGTCAGCGAGCGCGCTCGTGTGTGTGTGTTTGTGTGATTTATTCAGGACAGCGGCGGCGAAGGTGGAAGCAACTCGTTAGGCTGGACGGAGCCGCAGCGGGACTGAGAAATTGAGTCACCTGCACAAACCCCGACGACAGGCTCCGTTCGTCAAATCGCGACGAACCTCCCGCCCCATACGCCCCGATCGAGATTCGAGGAAATTCCTGCGGTAAAAAGCGGGCTGCTTTACTGCGGAAGGCGATAGAGAGGCTGGGCGGAGTGCGCATTACGCGAACACTTTTATGAAGCAGCGGAGCACACGATGTGTTTTCGCTTATTTTCTGCCCACTGCGACCGAGACGGCGTGGCCCGGTGGGAATTTTCCCCCAAACCCAGCCCAGCGGTGGAAAATGAATTTGTCTAAATTTATCATTCTAACGAGTTTTGTCTCAGGGGTGGTGGTGGTGTGCGTGCGTCTTGTTGATATCTTACCCGCGCGATACGCCACCGTAAGCGTCGCGTTCTGGTGTCATGTGCGACGCGTGAGTGGTGTAAAAGTGCGTTAAAGTGCGCACGGTGACGGGGTGGCTTCGCCGCTGAAATTACCTGCGTCACGGCCGTTTCCGCCGTTGCCGTGAAGTTGAGCCCCACCCTGGTCGGCAATCCGAGCCCGCGGGTTCACGGAAACTCACTCGGCGCATTTTCGCATTCATCCCGCTCCCGTGATTAAACAATGCTTGAAAATTTATTACCTCGGATATGCGATACTGCGAGCGCGAGTCACATTTAATTTGCTTTTCAGCGTGCAGTTTTTTTTTGCTGCTGCTGTTGTTGTTGCTTTCCTTGTGTTTGTCCTTCGTCTTCGCTGCCCTTGACGCTCGCCCTCCCTGTTAAGGAAGCTGTAAAAGAAAAGCAGCGCCAACTGCGTCGGGCGGGAACAGGACCTGCAAGCGTTGAAAAAGCAGCCTCTTGCCGCTGGAGTGCGATTTCGTAACAGGGTGGGGAGGAAAGAGAGAGAGAGAGCGAGAGAGAGAGAGGGCCTATCGCGCAGTCGGAAGCGGAAAACCAAAACGCCATTAAAACCCTGCGCCAGAAATGTGGCTTCCCCCGCGGGCCAAACCGGCGCTACTTGCCAAACTCCTCGGCCGAAGCGAAGCAGAAGAGCTTTGCGGGCCGGGTTTTCGCGAAACCGGTGAGTGGGATTATATTTTCCGAAGACATGGTGACGCTTCACCCATCCCATCATCCACACCTCCTCCCCCCAAAGTGGACAGATGTGGCTAGCGCCGGTGGCAAAGAGTTGACGGCTTGGGTGGCTTACGCGAGCGTTCGCTTTTTTGTTTTGGCATTTTCTTTCTTGGCGGTGTTTATTACGCCACACAGGTTTGGTCCTAAGGTGGGGTGGGGTGGGAATTGAGCTGCCTCACACCTTCGAGAGTAATAATTGTTGTTTTGGCGGTTGGCCGCGTCTATCGGGTGGGGGTGGTTTGTTTATCCTTTAGCGCGCGGCAAGGGGTGTTTGCTCTTAACGAAGAGTTTTCCGATGGAAAAGTTTGCACGTGGTGAGTGGTGAGTTGGGTGCGTAGCAAAGCTGGCGCACCTGGCTGGAGCTTGTTTCGTGGCCGGAATTATTTTCTTCCCCAACCGTTCGCCAACTTTCGCTGGAAATCGCTTTACTCACGCCGGTTCGTGCTTTTTTTCTTTTCTTCTTGCTCTTCTCTTCCTCTTCCTCCGGCATTACTTCGACTTCGCGCGTCGGGTTCGAAAACGTGCTTCAGTTCACGTACGACTACTCCGCACACATCATGGACCTCGGGCCGTCCGGTTTCGTCGACGTCGATGTCGCGACGATGACTTCCAGCCCAGCGGTGGAAAATGAATTTGTCTAAATTTATCATTCTAACGAGTTTTGTCTCAGGGGTGGTGGTGGTGTGCGTGTGTGTGCGTCTTGTTGATATCTTACCCGCGCGATACGCCACCGTAAGCGTCGCGTTCTGGTGTCATGTGCGTCGCGTGAGTGGTGTAAAAGTGCGTTAAAGTGCGCACGGTGACGGGGTGGCTTCGCCGCTGAAATTACCTGCGTCACGGCCGTTTCCGCCGTTGCCGTGAAGTTGAGCCCCACCCTGGTCGGCAATCCGAGCCCGCGGGTTCACGGAAACTCACTCGGCGCATTTTCGCATTCATCCCGCTCCCGTGATTAAACAATGCTTGAAAATTTATTACCTCGGATATGCGATACTGCGAGCGCGAGTCACATTTAATTTGCTTTTCAGCGTGCAGTTTTTTTTTGCTGCTGCTGTTGTTGTTGCTTTCCTTGTGTTTGTCCTTCGTCTTCGCTGCCCTTGACGCTCGCCCTCCCTGTTAAGGAAGCTGTAAAAGAAAAGCAGCGCCAACTGCGTCGGACGGGAACAGGCCCTGCAAGCGTTGAAAAAGCAGCCTCTTGCCGCTGGAGTGCGATTTCGTAACAGGGTGGGGAGGAAAGAGAGAGAGAGAGAGAGCGAGAGAGAGAGAGGGCCGATCGCGCAGTCGGAAGCGGAAAACCAAAACGCCATTAAAACCCTGCGCCAGAAATGTGGCTTCCCCCGCGGGTCAAACCGGCGCTACTTGCCAAACTCCTCGGCCGAAGCGAAGCAGAAGAGCTTTGCGGGCCGGGTTTTCGCGAAACCGGTGACTCCGTTCGTCAAATCGCGACGAACCTCCCGCCCCATACGCCCCGATCGAGATTCGAGGAAATTCCTGCGGTAAAAAGCGGGCTGCTTTACTGCGGAAGGCGATAGAGAGGCTGGGCGGAGTGCGCATTACGCGAACACTTTTATGAAGCAGCGGAGCACACGATGTGTTTTCGCTTATTTTCTGCCCACTGCGACCGAGACGGCGTGGCCCGGTGGGAATTTTCCCCCAAACCCAGCCCAGCGGTGGAAAATGAATTTGTCTAAATTTATCATTCTAACGAGTTTTGTCTCAGGGGTGGTGGTGGTGTGCGTGCGTCTTGTTGATATCTTACCCGCGCGATACGCCACCGTAAGCGTCGCGTTCTGGTGTCATGTGCGACGCGTGAGTGGTGTAAAAGTGCGTTAAAGTGCGCACGGTGACGGGGTGGCTTCGCCGCTGAAATTACCTGCGTCACGGCCGTTTCCGCCGTTGCCGTGAAGTTGAGCCCCACCCTGGTCGGCAATCCGAGCCCGCGGGTTCACGGAAACTCACTCGGCGCATTTTCGCATTCATCCCGCTCCCGTGATTAAACAATGCTTGAAAATTTATTACCTCGGATATGCGATACTGCGAGCGCGAGTCACATTTAATTTGCTTTTCAGCGTGCAGTTTTTTTTTGCTGCTGCTGTTGTTGTTGCTTTCCTTGTGTTTGTCCTTCGTCTTCGCTGCCCTTGACGCTCGCCCTCCCTGTTAAGGAAGCTGTAAAAGAAAAGCAATTTTCATTGTGATCACAGTTCCAAGTAAATAATCGAGAAACAAATTGAATAGTATCACATTCTGATATAAATGTTCTGTCCAAACCCGTAAAAAACATCCATTTTCAAACAATCTGTGTGTGGGGCTTAAGCATTTTTTTCCGATTATTTGCCTTTTACATGCACATCTGCATGGGAGCGTCGTTTTACATCCAATGTGGGCCCTTCCCGAAACCATTCGCATACTAAATTCGACGATAAATCCCTGTAAAGTGATTTCGCTCGTCGAAGTTTCAAGATAACTGTTGCGTGGAAGTGGTTGCAAACTTTTCTCTGCAAGGGGTGGCTTTTATTGATGCTGTGAACTTACGCAATTCAACATTTTAAGTACTGTTTCTGAAGATTTTATGCGCAGCACTTGAAATGCACCTGTTTAGGGGGGCACACTGGATGGGATGGGAAGAAATGTTTTATGTATAGCAAGCAGCTATTCCACCACTTCCTGCGCTCAGCTGTAATAGCCTAACCCCGCAGTAAAGTTCCAGTTATTTGCAATCTATTTGTCCATTGTACATATTCATTATTTGTATATTTATAATTGTTTTTATTTATAAAAATAACTATGGCCATTCAAATATTAAAATGCAAAAGTTATAATTGCTGGGAAAACTTGTGGTTTTATTGGGATCTGCTCCGGTCTTCACTAGACAGGATTCATACTAAATCCAAACTGTTCCATTCCCAGTTTACAGAGTTGGTTCACTAACTAAGTGCTTGCTAACCTTGCTACCAAATGAATGTTGAATAAAAGTTAAGCTACAGATTTGGCATTTTAATGGGATTGAATATCGAGAACTTAATTTCTCTTACTATGACGCTGAAAACAGAAGATAAATTTTCATTGTGATCACAGTTCCAAGTAAATAATCGAGAAACAAATTGAATAGTATCACATTCTGATATAAATGTTCTGTCGTTCATCATCGACATGACGGATTTCTACATCTGGATGCAGGACTTCCGTCTCACCAACATGGGGTAAGCGTTCGTTTGTTTTACTTTTTCCTCTCTCTCACACACAAACACACTCTCTTTCTCTCTTTTTCATCGCTGCTTCCCACGAGACGCTTTGATCACGTTTCGCATCCACACATCCGAAGCTTTCATCCTCACTTCAACCGTCCTGTCGAACGCGGTGTGGTGGGTGGTTAGGAGAGGGGGAGGGATGAGTGGAAAAGAATCCTTGATTGACAGTGCGCTACTGGCGCGTGGTTCGGGCGGTGGGGAGAAACCAAAGCAATAATATATTTTCAGTAGCCACAGGCTCCATATGTCAGCGATGGACGGTAAAACGTGGCATGGCCTGATCCGGAACGTATTAAAGTCGCCAGGAACGAGTGCTTATAAGTGTCTGCAATAATGTCCAAACCATCAGCCAGAACCCCTCACCGGTGCCACTTGATGGCGCAACACAATCGCAAAGCGCTCCGATTGCGTGGTTTTTGTTCTCAAATTCATGAACAAGCTTTGGCTTAACGTGCTCGTGGACTGGCTGGCCAACATTTTCGTCAGCGTCATCACGACCATTTTCCGCAACACGATCACGAACGTCGTTTCGAACGGCGTCCACGACTTCCTCCAGGCCACGCTGGATGAGATGAACGGCCGGCTACGTGGCCGTGCGATCACCGAGCAGGAGGCGGCGGTGTTGGTTGAAAATCTGAAGAAACTGTTCCTCCACTGAACTGCTGCTACGACGGCGATAGGCTGACGGGATGATGTTTTCTATCCCGCGATATTGGGTTTTTATAATGTGAGAGTGAGTTCCGTCTTTACAGGGTTCCAAGTGATTTCGCTTAATAAAAGAGTTGCAATTGTCGTTTTGTTTCCCATATAAATCGTTGTTATTTGTTGCGGAAGAAGCAAATTTCCCCTGTTCCGACGCCGAAACCGACGCTCGAAATCGGATAAAAAGTTTTCCACACCGCTCAGCACATGCGTCCGTGGGTGAGTGTGAGTACGGCCCCATCCGGAAGATGCGGTGATGCAAGCGCCGGTGTGAACGGTGACGGAAAACTTCCGTCCCAAAGTTTCCGGTTCGTTATCGGGCAGGCGGAATCGGCAAGTGATGGAAGTGTCCATTGCCCGGACAGCGTGCCTCTGCTGGATATTATCGGTGAAGTTTATTTTATTGTACGTTTTTATTTACTTTTCATTGGCATTTATGGAGGAGCGGAGTGTCGGCGTAGGGTGGCGTTGCTCTAGCATTTCAAAGGACGTGCCGCTCGCAACCGAACTCCTGCTAAGGGATCCCGGGAAGCAATGGGTCGGCAGACAAAGAATGGGAGAAGAAATCATACACACATCCCACTGCTTTACGATCCTGGTACGAATACTGGTTCAAAATGATACCGATTGTTCCGTCATAAATTTTCATCATTTCCAACCGTCGTGACAGATAGCCGTACGAGCGACGGCTCCACAGGCTGCTGCCGATGCTTGTGTCCGTGCACACGACGCGCACACGTCCGTCTTATGCGTCCCGGCAGAAGGATTCGCCGTCGTACGCTTTCCGATTCCGACGAAGTGATAAAACTGACAGGGCAAATAGCAAATGGGCACCATAAAGGACAAATCATCGTCTCAATCGGCCATCGTCATCTTTGCCGGGCTTCACCTTTAGCCCAGTCCGGTCGGACGAATCGGTTCATCGTAGCGCTTGGAACCGCTCGGATGTTTGCTGATCCTTGTTGAGGAGTGTTTCTAGCGTGAGCGTGTTGTCGTTTGTTTTTTTTTTTGTTGCGCGTCCTTCGCTGAAATGCTTCACTTTTTGACGTTCTAATAAAAACAAATGGCTAGAAGTACGCACGGTACGCTTTGCCACTTGATGGCGCAACACAATCGCAAAGCGCTCCGATTGCGTGGTTTTTGTTCTCAAATTCATGAACAAGCTTTGGCTTGTTTAACTGAATTGAATGGGCTTAATTGAAGTGGAAATGATTTTTAGTAGCTTTCGTGAGAGAGATAGAGAGAGTTAAAGAGAAAGAGAGGGGGAGAGAGAGATCACGTATGCAAACAGAATAGAACCGAACAGATGGAAGCCACTTTGGATTAAAGAGTTGTTCCGTGCATTTTTTTCGTCCCTACACTAGCGCTGATTCCTATAGTCGCTCAAGTGAAAACGTGTTTATTGCGTGCTAAATGGAGATTTATTTAAAGTGCACTAAAATGGCGGCTGGCCCCCATGCTGCTCGTTAAATAACTATTCACATTTTGATAGTTTGCAGAATGCCATTTTTTCCCCTGTTCCGACGCCGAAACCGACGCTCGAAATCGGATAAAAAGTTTTCCACACCGCTCAGCACATGCGTCCGTGGGTTTGACTTCGCTGCTCGTACTGAATTTCGAACTGAACTGCGTCAGAAAAGAACGTATCGATCCAAGTAGGTGCGGTTCAGTTCGCCCATCACTACGCCACTGTAGGCCACGAGGTAGAACCTAACCGTTACAAGAAACGATTGTGTGTTATTGTATGCGCATCGTTTTAGATGCGAACAAATTGATTCCTCCCACCGATCAACGGATGAACGCGATCGTTAATGCGATTGCAATGCATTAAGCGCGTGTAACCGTAGTCAACTGTTATGTTCGAAATAATGACTTTACGGCATGTTACCGATTAAAACTGTCCATTGTGCCGGCAGCTCTTTCATGGACACTCACACAAGGACAGCGTTTTAAAGTGTTAATCGATGGGCACAGTGGTCGGAAGCGGAAAAACTCACAAACGTGAATGGAATTTTTATCGGTGTACTAAAATCTTATTTAGTACCGGATGACAATGTGCAACACGCTTTCTGAAAACGGCTCGCAGTGGCGTGATATGAGTTCACTTTGATTGATTAATTATTCGCCCGTAAAACCACACACAACCAGCGTTCGTGGTGGACACACCTTGGCTTTCATTTTTTCACTTGCTTGGCATAATAGTCGCTAATGATGATGATGATGATCGGCTTTCAGGAGCTATGGAAACTACCGTCCCGATGTAAAACTCGCCTATCCTCCTTACCATATTACTGTAAATTACATGCATTCAAAACTCCACCTTCAAATAAACAGGAAAAAAGTCGTTTATAAACCACTTTGTCCGCACCACTGTGCACCTTTGACTAGTGCGATTTGCAATGAAATTTTCCTATGAATTTGTCCTACTCGCAAACCGACCGTTTGACCCGTCGGTTTCGAAATCCAAATCGGTTTCCTTGTTTATACATAAATACACTCACCTTTCGCCGAACCCCCCCTTGTTTATACAAGTTTAGCTGCGACGCAACGAACTCACAACAATACTTCTGCCGCAGCAATTTGCGTTCAACATCAACATCGGTTCCGGCTGGATCCGGTCGCTTATTAGAGTGTAATTAACAATTTCAAATTGCACACAACTGTTTGCTTTCGCTTTATCCGGGTTTTGTGTTTTGTAGCACTGGACGCTTATAGTGATACTTCCACCTCGCCACGGTCGTCTCAATTATTGCCTCTATTCCTTACGCATCTGTAAGCGGAGCATTTGGCATCGCGTCACGTATTTACCCGGCGCCGTTTCACCGCCCGTTCACGTATCCGGCCCGTCCGCCAGCTGCTGGCCAGTAATATCTAGCTCAGCACACCCTTTCGCGCTTCCCATTACTCGCTATGTCCTATTTCTTTAGTTACAGTTTGGCTTACGATAAAATTCGAACAATGAGAATACAACATACCATCCGTCCGGACCGCTCGCGTGTGAGTGGGCCTACACACCCGCCGTTCAAGAAGAACAAGATGAGAAGGTAAAAAGAAAGAAATACGCACACACGCACGCACGCACGCACGTGGAAACAGAAACATGTCAGCTTATCCCACTAAAGCTTCGCCTTGCTTGGCCACGCAGCAGTGCAGTGCCACCACCGGTACGCGTGCGCCTGCAAGGTATGCAATCCCGCATCACATCACGGTTGGATTTTTTCTCCGCCCAGACGACCGGCACTCGCGCGGATGATACAGCGAATACGGACGCGAACGACGCACACTTGGCACACAGAAAGTTAGCTGGCGTCCGATGGACGATAAATCCACCCACCCCCCACGGCCTGTCCGTTTGACGGTTGACGCGCTGGAAATACTAAGTATATATCGTGCAGATGTCGCAGACCTCCACCTGGCCGCCTGCTGTCTCACTCGCTCGTCGTGTTATTTGTAAACGCTGGGCTTCTGCCGGACAGGATTCGGATCAACGACGGATTAGTTCACGCAGAAAAGTGTGTGTGTGTGTTTGCGCATGTATATGTGTGTTTCGCCGCCGGTCATGGTTTCGTGCACGAAGTTTAATTAGCTTTCGCAAACTTCGCCTCACAGATAGACCAGGTCCGGGTCCAGTGCGTCCGCGCTTGCCTGCTCCGGAAGTTGCAGGGCGGCCGTGGTGGTGCTGCTGGTGGTTGTGGTGGTGGTGGTGTGATGCTTCCTTAGCAGGATTACGCTGTAGTTCTAGAAACAGTACGTTCGATTCGGCGGACACATGACAATGGTGTCCTCCAGCTCACTGATCGTTGGTTCCTTGTTTTTTAGGATGG